>AYJT01018393.1:0-19759 GCA_001278415.1 Ocimum tenuiflorum | reverse complement strand
ACCTCTTAGGATAGCCTACATTACAACCCTGAGAAAGTCCTTTTCGATTCTTTGATTGAACACATTAACTAGCAGTGGTGATATAGATATGATGCAAGCCTGTGGGGGTCTGATTTTAGCTTCTTGTGCTGAGTGATTCCAAATTTAAAATTCTGCTCGAGGGAGAGTGAAATTCATTTCAAATTCTTTCGTGAGGATCGATTAGTTGGTTTCGTATATTGACATTTATCTTATTTCTTGCCTAGTTTTGATAAAAAACCAACTCTCTTAATCTTATAAACGTCGTCTAGGACAATAGTTGGTTTCTTATAACTATTAGTAGTGAATTGAACCTCATAAACAGTACCAGATTTGATAATTTAATTTGTGTGCTATCAAACTTTTGAGCTCACTCACTATTGAATGGAACCGGGCCTCCATCTGCAAGATAGATTCACCAGTTAACATAGTGAATGATTCATACTTTTCAACTTAAAACTGTAATTTGTTGCGTGTAATAGGCTCCGATTCTCTGCACAGATCCCCAAGGAAATCCCAGATTTCCTTGGCTAACTCGTATTTCTCCATATTTTTCGTATGCTCCTCGTCGAGTGTGGAGAAGAGGATATCTTGGGTAAGATATTCCAATTGATGTCCTCTTTTATCCTCCGCAGTCCATTCTGAGTGTGATTTCTCCATGTATTCTGGCCGGGTCGGTAGTTGTCCGATTTGTATTGACTTTTTGGATTCTTAGGGACCTTCCTCTATTACCAGCCACATATCCTCGTGCTGGCTGAAGTGATGAGCTTTGACACGTCTCCTCCAAATGGTATATTTTTCTACTAAAAACTTCGGAAGCCGGGTAGATGCCATCTCCGATGATACTCTAAAATTGTCCTCGCAACAAGAAAAATTAAGGCAATATGGATTTGGTCCAAAGTGACAAAACAGTTAGTCTTTTGAACCAACTGCTCTGATACCACTTGTTGGTCCCAAATCAAAGAAATGTAATATATTGCGGAAGCATAAAACTGAATGCAAAAGTCGCGAGAATAAGAGTTGTTTTTATCTCAGCTGACTTGTGAAAAGTCAGCTGGTTTTTTTGTTTAAAGATATTATCGTTTAGTCAGTTAGTGTTTGTTCCAGTTATACTATAGCTATCGAGGTAGCTGGGTTTCAAATACTTAGCAACAGTAATAGCAAAGCTATGAACAAACACAAGAATTTATAGAGGTTCTGATTCAAATAATGTTACGCCCTCTCTTCCTTCAAAGCAGGGAATTCACTAATCTTTGTTATACATGGTGTTTCACCACGGTTTATAACTAGGATTCTTCTGAAACAGAGAGCTTTAAGGCTATCAGTTGCAGGCACAGCTGATCTTGATGCTTACTGGAGTCCACCTTCTAAGCTTCGTAGATCGGCAATTGAAGGATTCAGTTCCCTTCAGAACGTGAATTGAGTTAGGAAGATGCTCTCAGAAAGAGTCTGAGAACAGTCTCGGAATCCCAGACTGTAGAAATAGTTAAAGACTGTTGGTGAGTCTCGAGGTAGAACTCGGAAAGCTTGAATGCTTGAGAGTAAGAAATGAGATTAGCTTGAGCAGATTGAGAGTCAGTAGTCTTTACTCGTCGTTCTTCTCTTCTAGATAGTTGACAGATTCGAATAATGTCGTTGGGAGGCAAGTGGAAACCATGCATTGAATAATTAAATCCGTCGTCAAAGGGATAGAGCTGTTGTTGTACTTACAACAGGCTTTTTCAGAACTTTATTCACCAGTCCATCAACTTTCGGCTATAGACCGCTGGATATTACCTACTGTCAGAGTATTTTCTTTGGAACACTTTAGAAAGTCAACTCTAATTATCCTTCTTTTGTCTCAATTGTCTAAACGACAATTGGTCTTGATTTTTGATTTGAATAAGAGAGATTTCTCGGATGTCAGCTCTCCTTTTTGAGGTCGGCTCTGGATTCAGACTGATCTTAAGTCGGCTGCTAGTTCTATATAGGAACAACAGCTGGGTTTACTTTATAGCTGACTGTCTTCAGCTTGTGCACCACACAGTTGGGATGATACAACTGGATCAGCTATCGTCGAAGAACTAATCTTTTAAAAATATTCTAAGTCTTGATCTTTCCAGCTTCAGCTCTCCGCGAACCTATGCTATTACGGATTAGACCTTTACAATGTTACATTCTAGACATAGTTCTACTAACATAGTTTCTGACATCATCAAAATATCTAAATTCCTAACATAACATAAATAGAAAAAAATTTCCATTCAATCCCAAACTACCATTTAGAAAATTTTCGTTGAGTTTGTAAGTTGATCTTGAATATCTGTCTCCATACACAATTTTTTTAATTTGAAGTTGACTATTTGAATTTTCATTTATTTTTATCATTGTTCAAAACTTTCCCGATTATACAGTGTAAATTTAATTAAATAAATAATTCAATCATTGTCTTGAATAAAATATTATCTATGAATACTCAATCCCTTAGTGGGCCGAGGATTCTTTTCAATCAAATTTTCACATTTAATAACACAAACAAATCCAATATTTAGAAGCTTTGAATTTGAATTCATTACTTTATTTGATACTCCACTGATGAAACATCAATTTTAAAAGCTACTTCAAGTCTTCAATGTAAATGTAAATGTAAATATCATATAAGCAAAATATATAAATTTACCAGCGAGTTATTGCTTAGCTTGAAATCAGAAAACACAGACAAAAAAAAGACCATGGACAATTCAGTGAGATACACAAAACAAATTAAACTGAAAACTAATAAACGATGAATAAAAATAAAAAGTGCATAAATGTATGTGTTTAATGAAAATATGATAGGGGAATGCGCATATCACGGCTATACACATAAAAAACATAAAAAAATCAAAAATACAAAATAAGGAAACTATTACATGATGAAGAGCAAAACAAAAACTATATATTACGTTCGATTCATACAAAATTGACAACAATAAAAACATGTGGAATGATGAAGAGGAAGGATGATGTACATTGAGATGATACAAACACCTTAAAGGTCATATTAAAGAAAAGTACAAAACAACATTACATTAATTTCACTCCCCAATAGCATAAATTTCTACAGATTAAGAAAAGAAAAGACATATCAAAATGTGGAAGATAATGAATAATAAAATGCTTCTACTCATATTTATGCTGTAAAATGATGAATAATTAGAGATTTGAGAAAATAAGGAAAATATTATTAGGATTTAGATCATGTATATTTAAGAGATTTATATATAATTACCATATTCAAGTATATTTTGAATTAATGTTTATATATGCAGACACTCAACTCTACCCTATTTAATTTATATATAGATATATATATATATAATATTTGAAATATATTCTCGCTAAAATTTTCTTTCATAAAAGAATAAAACTAATATCCCAAGAATTTAGGCTACACGTGATATTTTTTACATATTTTACACAATTGAATGCTTTCACATTTTATAGCACAAACAAAATCACATAAACGAAAGATTTTTACGATACGGTTAATGAACTCCAAATTTTAATTAATATCCTTTAATACAATCTTATTTTCTATTATTAGCTTCCACTCGAATAAATTTTAAAATTTTACACATATAAAAGAGAATTCAATAAAAATTATTGATCATAGTGAATCATAAAATTAGTATTTTGTATTGCAAATCAATCGACAAAAAATTCTATGATTAGGATATATAAATTGAAAAAAGAATTTTGATACCTTATATAATAAATCATAAAAATCTGCCTAAAATGCTAAGAATCATAAAAATTAGTATTCTATAGAGGAAAAACAAAATCTATGATATATTATTACCATTTTTAGTCCATTAGAAAAAAATCAGATTATTATATATAGAATATTTTAACTTCATAATTAATGAACCAAATAGTTCAACTAATGACTAATTAATACAATTTAAATTTTCTATACTTTACGTCCCGTTTAAAGTTAATATAGTTAATATATTATATAGATTTAGATATCGATAATTTTATATAATGCCATTAATGCATCTCGAATTTTCCTAAATTTGCAAGAGAGGTTTAGTCGGCCACATCTTCACAAAGGCTTTAGGTTGCCTGATTTTGCATTCTAATTTTTATTCTCTAGGCTTCAGTCCGTTAAGGTTGGTTTGAAAGAATTTTAACTCCAATTGTGATGGTGAAGAATACAGTATTGCCCGTCCATGGAGAGCATGGTGAAGTCCATGCTTCCTTAGAAAAAAAAAAAAAATTAAGGATGAGATTGTGAAATTTTGATAGGATATTCTCATATTTATCCTATAAATTATGCAAATAAAAATTAGATACATTGTATGAATGCATGATTGAGGATTTTAATAGTCAAGATGAGTCAAGATTTAAGCAATTATCATACCATACTAGGATTAATTGTAATGCTACGACATCGAAATACAATATAGGAATTTAAGAGATCGGGCTTAGTGTGGAATACTACCATAAATCCATGATTTAATACTATAGCTGTAAATAACTCACTCAAATATTAATTTAGGTATTAGCCAGGTCATTGTGGAATTATCTCTTTCCTAATGCTCTCGGTAATCATTCAAATTATTAGATTGAATTTTAGTTTATTTTATGGTAAATTCAAGACTTCATCATTTATAGTGTCTTTTTTCAGAACATTGATTTAACGGATGTTTGTACTTCAGATATATATTGTTTATGTTTAGTCAATGACAAAGTGTAAACTCTAGTGTAAAATAGGTATAAAAAAGCTCGATTTCCCTAAATCGTAAACCCTATATATTTCCCTAAACCCTAAACCCTCTATCAAGATCCTCATCCAATGCTTGATTATTTTCAAGGGCAAATCAACGTCGTTTCTGCTTGATTGGCATGAAGGTTGGATCCACCTTGAGCTTATGAGTTGTGATGTTGGGATCAATCCCAGTCATATCCTTGTGCGACCAGGCGAAAGTCTTTCTCTCGGCTATGAGAGAATCAATGAGCTGCCTCCTCAGATCTGAGGCCAGATGCGCTCGATAAATATTTTTCGGGTCGGGTCCTGTGGATCTATTGAGATCTCCTCCACATCTTCCGCCCGGTCGTGTTTGACGGATTGAGCTTAGATTCAGCCACAAACGGAGCCAGAATTGTTGGATTTGATGCTTCTGGAGCGACATTCATCGCCTCGGCCATACGATTGATACAAGCGATAGAAAGCCAGGGATTACAAGAACAACTTCCGATTAGCTTCGCCACCTAGTGCCCCACGGTGGGTGCCAATTTGTTGAGGTTCATTTTTTATTGGAATCGATTTAAGGCTCTAGATTTATAGTAATCAAACACCACGACTTCCAGGAAGGTTTATAGTCTCCAGAACGAACTGGCTGATATTTTATATATTGGAAAAAGTGAATATCAGAGGTTTTCCAAAGATGGCATCGAAAGAGTTATAGAAAATATGTTATTTGCTACAGGATGCAAATGAGCACGTGGATGAAAGTAAAAGTGATATATGTGTGACTGTAGCTGACTCATCGCTTATTTATACGGCAAGTATAGGACGAATCTAAATAATCCTTAAGTTAAGGACTAATTCATAAATAGCCAGAAGATAATTTGCAAAGCACGTGGAATTCGTTAGAATCACGCTTTAGATGCCATGCTGACTCAGTGGAGGAATCATTCTGAATCCTTTCTGTACGTGAGCAAGCGTGTGATCAGCATCGTGCAGATTTTGTGAGAGAGCTCAAGGGTTCTGAACTGGTGAGCATCGTGGATTGAGGCTTCTTGAGGGTCTTCATCCCTCCCCCGCTTGAGGTTATCTGGCTCTTCCCGGGGTTGATGGCCACTCCTCGAGGTCTTTTTTTGCCTTAGCCTGATTTCGATTGGCGGTCTCGGGCGTTTTGAGCGATTGACGTCCTGGTTCAATGGCCTTGAGATTTTGACCATCAACAGTAGTCATTCGTGGTGAATTGTGTCAATAATTTCCTGTGTTCGCGTGTGTTTGCCATCGTGTGTTTGTTGTGCGGGTTATTTAATTGCTTATATTAGTGCGTGTTTATCTCCCAGTAACTGGTATCAGAGCATCAGGTTCCACAGACAGATTAGAACATATTCAGATTCGATGGCGGAAGGTACAGTCGCGATTGGTAAATTTTGTAGGTCTGATTTTGGTTTCTGAGGAATGCAGATTGAGGATAATTTGTACATCGGTTATTTGTCTAGCATGCATGTTGAAATTGTAAGTTCATCACACAGGTGTTGCGGAATAGTTACATGTGAATTTGGCGTAAAGCTGATCGATTGATTCAGATATGGACTCCAGAATTGGGTTCTAAGTTGTATCTCACCACCTGATTTCACGTAGTCCAGTGATGACAAATCGTGAAATCTCCGGCTAGAATCCCTCAGTTGCGGGTCCCCCACCTTGTAGTCCGCTAGGGTTTCTGTGATTTTTTTCTCACGTGAATTGTGTTATGATTCTAAATCACAAATCCATATTTATAGAGGACTTAGCAGACTTTTTCTACTAAGCCTAAAATTCCTTGGATAAAAGGCAATGGCCGACCTAAGGACCAATTACTAGAAAATAGAATTGGCCTATCAATAAATTAATTTTTCCATATCTAGCCCATAGACATAAATTAATTTATTAATATCAGATTCATTTTACCAGAGAACCAATACTGACCTACCCCTCTATCCTCTGATTGTGAGTTTGGGGCTTGTATTATATTTAACAAACTCCATATTTAAGATATCTGACACTCATTAATTAATTAAGTTATGACAGCTCTGACTATGGAGCATGTCAAGAGTCCTCCCCTGTCAGATGAACTTTGTTGATATTGTCGTAGTAACGTTCATCAACGTCTCCCCAGCTGCCTCCACCAGATTCCTTGATCAAGTCAACTCGTTCTCGCTCGGAATCAATAAGTTTGGGAGGCGAGAGATCTATTCAAGCAATAACAACCAGGCCATCAACATCAGACAACAACGAAGTCAGCACATTATCAAAGCACAATTCGCAGATCAATAAGTAATTACGAGGAAATTCTCCAAAGTTTGGCAACAGTGTGGGAACAGTGTTAAAGATTTGCAGGAAAAAGAAAGTCTTCCTCCAACCAGCACAGTTTGTGGGAAGACCAAAAATCAAAGGAAACCGACCATCGGGCCATTTGGCTATGCAATAGTAGCTCTCCCTAGCTACTATGTCCATCCAGCTGGCCGGTGCTAGCTGCATCAACGCAAGAAAGTAAATAGGCTGTAAAAATGGTATAGCCCTTCGGTGGGTTGTGGCACCGCTCATGGCGGGCCAGCATACAATTAGGAACTTCCTCCTCTCGGATTTCGCACTATAGGTATCCTTTTGTAATGATAGAAACTAGATCTACTAAGGCACCCCTAAGCGGCATCGTATATACTAAGAAGAGAGAAAAAGGACTGACTAAAAAAGCGACGGAGATATGATGGTAGTAAGGAAGAGGAAGAATGATTTGAAATTCGAAAATGAGATCAGTGAAAAAATTGGGGTTTTTTATCCCCTTAAGCGTGCCCAGAATTCCAAGGGACGCTAACCCATGACGTAGTTCTGGTAGATAAGCACTTCGAAAACAAAGCAGCTCGAAGCTCAGACTCGAGCTAACCCACTTTTGAAGCACCTCGGTAAAACAACTCTGATTTGGAACTTTAATGTCAATTGCTCATAGCGCTTTAGCGGGACTTTCGGGGCTTGATAACCCCCTCGAGTATCAATTAGTCTTTGCATACAATCAACAATAGCTCAAGGCCATACACTTGGGGCTGTTAAACGAAGGGTCTTGAGGATGTTGCAGAAACCCTCTAAGGGAATGAGTCGTTTGAACCCTACAAGAACTTAAGAACTCGAATATCCCAATTATAGAGACATATAAAAGAAGAGCTATGAGACTCGAGGCTCGAAATACCACCTTAAAAAAAACAACTTAATGCCAAAACGACAGCAAATCGCCTACTCAGGGCTGAATTCCCTAATGCATTTCGGTGGTCATTATTTTTCGGAGTTTGAAATGCTCCCCAAATCATTACTCCAGACATGGTCTGAAACCATGATCTGCATTCTCAGAATTCAAAAGGTCTTTTGAACAGCTATTTCAGACACGGTCCATCACCATGATCTGCATATCTAGAGCTTGAAAAGCCCTGCAGATTATTATATTAGATTTGATCCGAAACCATAATCTGCGTATCAACGAGCTCGAAATGCTCCTCGAAATACTACTTCAGAAATGGGTCTGTCACCATGGTCTGCAAGGTTAGGGCTTGTGTCTGTGACCCCGTATATTGATCTCAAGCTTTTCGCGTGGCACCTCGAATGAATTTCATGAAATCACGATCGGCTTGAATGTCGTTGACTAACATTCTAGCCCCAAGACAGCTAACAACTAACAGTCAACAACTTGTTGGGCCTCTCTGGGATGATGAAATTCCCCTAAGGATAAACTGTCAATAACCATCTGGGCCTCTCTGGGATGACGAAATTTCCCGGCGAATAAACTTGATCACTGGATGTTTGTTTCCATGATCTTTCACGGGACGCTGCAAGACTTCAATCCATCTTACAAAGGTGGTGACGGGGGAGCTCTAACAGGGAACAGAGCCCCTCAGAGGGTAAACTATTAAGAGCCTGTTGTGCCTCTCTGAAATGATGAAATTCCCCCGAAGGACAAATTGCCTACAGCCCATGTCGCTTCTCTGAAGGGAACGGAGCTCTCGAAGGATAAACTAAAATGCTAACGAACCAATCTTTCGTTTTATTTCCTATCTCAGGTTTCGAACCTCAACAGGCAGAAACTGCGAGTATGAAAGCGAGGCGAAACAAAAGCAATCATAAAACAATGTATAATATTCCAATTGAGATTTTGACCAACACCATATATTGTAAATTTGCCTCCATGAAACAATCGACTAGCTGCATGGAGCCAAAGGGGCTCGAACTGCATCAAAATCCTAGCCATCGATCTTAGAGCTCGAACTGCCTTCGAGATTCCTCTCAAAGGCATCACCCAACCGAAGTTTGAATCCAGGAAACGACGCCTTCAAGCCCAGCATCCGAAGGGGGTTAACTCAAACACCTAAGACTTCGAATCTCGAGCCTAAGGCCCCACAAGGAATTTAGGACGAGTACTTCGAGGAGCCTCCCTCATTCGAAGTCTCTCACACAAGCAGCTTGAGAAAACACAGGCACACCCCAAAATTATTCTTTTGTTGACCCATCATTGTAAAATCAGCGTAACTCTAACTTCTTCGCCCTGCTGTACAACCCCTCAAATATTTGCGGATGACGTTCCTAGCTTGGAAATTATTCATATTCATTCCTTATTCTTGTATAAAAAGGCAAGTGTACGACTTATTCACGTATTACACACTCTCACTTAGCTAGTATTTTCTTTATATTTTTCAATCTAATTCCGGCCTCCGACCGCAGGGAAACCCCTATAATCGCTGTAAACTCGTTTTAATATCAATAAAATATCAGCTCATCCGTTCCAAAGAACGAAAAACCTTCCCGAGAAGTCATCGTATCCGATTTAATTCGAGCTTAGAACCCTTTCCGATCCGTGATCAAAATTGAACCTCAACCTCTACAACACTAAATGAATTTTGTTTCTACATATTTAATTTCAGGCCATGCATTTATTTGACGTCACATTTAGATGTGTGGGATAAGTAGTTTTGTATAAATAAGTTCTTAGCTCATTTAATCAGTTTCGTAACAATTATTATCAGAAATAAAATTCTTTTCATCCATGTTTTTTTCTCTAATGAAGAGACTCGTTTTAATTATAATATACAAGCTCCATTACAATCGCGAGCCTATCAATTCTTCATATTATTGAGTTCAAGTTGAATACTTAGTCAAGTGGCTCGAGCTTAGTTCAATTAAGATTACATTGTATCCAAGTTATTTCCAAATCGATCTTGAGTGTTGTAATTTGGCGCTCAGTGAATCCGGGAGATGGTACATGTAAAGAATGATAAAATTGCATGGTTTAAGTCGAACTCAATGAAACATGCTAATATTTTGAGGCAGCCATACCTGCAAGTATGCAACACCATCACATGTACATGAATCTGAAATAGCGTAAGGAAATGTCTCAGAACTGTCAAACAGATAACCAAGAAATTTAAACAACTAATGGAGTTTGCAGAAAATTGGAAACATCGTAAATGACGAACCTGAAGTTTCAAGAATTTCATTGTACCATTGTCCAGTTAACGCAGAAAAAATCCCAATAAGATCTTACAAATGCTGTATAATAATATATCAGGTAAATTTAAATTTACTAAATAAAACTGGACATCCGGTCATCTAATTGGTTTTTGCCTTTGTAGCCTTCTTCTTTGGCGATCTCTTTGGCGATGAGTTCTTCATGCCGATGAAGAAGAGAAGAGCTCCAAGCAATGCCAAACTCTAGAGAAAATACTCAATAACCTCAGACAAATTGACATATTCAAATTTAATTATAACAAAAACTTGTGAGGGAAACCGTTTTTGTATTCAAAACACACCTGTGTAAACATGACAAAGAGCTGGTTAAATTCTTTCTTGTCAGCTTCATAGTTGTAGAAGTCATACAAGATGGGTGTCATGATTGCTTGATTCAGCAGCTAATAGAAGCAGAAGAAGAGAATAGCTTGACCTTTCAGAAACAAGGCTGCTGCATATCAGAGAATACATAGAGATTGGATGAATCATATACCAGGATCAGAGCTCCAAAATTGCTGCCAAAAACAAACAGGAGGCTTCCGAGAGATTTTGCTATGATGGGCCCCAGTATCAAATGCTTCAGCTGTAAAACATTTTTTAAAAGTAAAAAATGCACCTGTAGAGATTAAGCAAATATAAGCTCCTTACGTGTACATGAGGCAATTCAATGCCAGTTTGGCTTGTAATATGCTTGGAGAAAACATCAAATTTCAGTTTCAAACTCTTCGCAGCTGGTCCACCATCATCTCCGAATTCACTGAACCTGGAAAGAGTGTGGATACGAAGCGGTCAAAAACAAAGTGAGATATGAGGTCCAACCCTCAACCCGCTTTGTAGTACACGGAAATCAAGTGTCTATATATCATATCATGGAAAGAGAAGTTGACTTGTCCTTGATCAACAAAACCAAATCTTGGTGCCTTACGATATTCATGCCTCGTTCATTTGTTCATGATAGAAACTAAATGATGAATGCAGCTGCCAACATGAACGCAAAGAATGATGCTAAATATGAGCTGCAAAACCTACACAACAGCTAACACTTTAGAAACCTCACTGCTAATCCTTCACTCACCTGTTAAGATCCAACACAAAAGGCAATTTGGAGCAAATACAGTCGTCAAATAAGAGCCTAAGTAGTGTTCTTACTCATCTCCATAACATCAGAAACACATATATTATGGTATTATAATGCTGATCGAGATATTAATAGGTTAACAACTAGAATGCCACTGAACCACAGCTCCTTCAACAAAAGTCACTGCATGTAGCGACACACAAATCTGTCCTCTCGTCAGATAAAGAGAATAAGTGGAACATGATACAACTGTATAAACTGCTTAATATGAAATCTTGGTCCATTTGTGATCTTTGTTTATTTTGCAATATTTGTGATCGTCATGTATAAATGAATAAAGTTAGAATTAAATTTTACATTAAAGGCATAATTTTACTTATGTTACTGGTTCATGAGTTCAAAATGATATTATTTTTTACAACGTAATAGAAAAATTACTACTTAAATGTAAAATAATGATTTAAAAAGTTGAGGAATTAAAATGAACGATTCTTTATAATGGAGGAGGGACTAAATTGTTCCCATCACAATATTCAAAGGGTTTATATGATCCTTTTCCCTACAATAAATATGCAATATTTTGGTTCATGATTCTTACCCATTCAATAGTTTTCACCAAAACCACTGCCTATCCCTATGAATAATAATAATTCTATGACATGTCAAATAAGTCATTTTACTCGACTTACAACAAGCACTGAGGTGGACAGTTTGTTGGTGCGATCTATTCTAGATCTATTAAACAGCAATACATCTACTCAATAGTTGCACCTAATAATTCGTATTACGCCTGATAGAGGTGAAAGGAATAATTATGATTCAACTCAGATTAAACGGACAGTCTTGTTTCTTTTCGTCATGAACAAAGCTCAGCCAAATCCAATCGAAAAAAATAACTTGAAATCTGAACGTAAAACAAACAATTATGACAAATATAAGCATGTGGGAATACACAAATCCGAGCGCAATGAAGAGCAGATCTGAGTAAGAAAAGAGCATAAGATCTTACTCTTGATAAGCGGAGAAAACGAAGACAGAGATGAAGAGTAGTCTACCGAGAAAAGATAGGAACGCCATTGCAATATGAAATTAAGCTTAATCGAATGCAATTTCTCGGTCTAGATTTGGGGAATTCAAAATGAGGGAAGCCGACAGAGATTCCAAGGAAACTTTAAAGACGTTGACAAGTGTAAAAAATGGGCTATGTATATTCTGCCAAAGTAAAAGGATACTCAAGTATTCAAAAATAATTTCAAAAAGAAAAAGAGTTCAAAAATCTATCCATCTATTATATTCTATTTATTATACTAAATCTAAATAGCCAACTATCCCGCCAGAAACCGCCCATTTTTGCATGTAACATGCAAAGTGAGTCGAGTATTTATAAAAAAAAAAATTACGGTCATCAGTCAATTCATGCTTTTTCATGTCAAATGTAAGAGCAAATTGCACAAAAAACTACACACCCACTACCCGATTCGTAGCCTGGAGAATGAAGCAAAAGTTATGAGGTAAAACAACCACATGCCTAAGGAAAAAAGGCTGACAGTCTAGGTAATAATCATTTCAAAGAGTATATTTTTCTATCTACCAGGCAATTCAAAGTTCAAAATTTTGGATAAAGTAACGAGGAGCTTCATCTTCCAATTCAAATTTCTATCTACCATAGCATGACTTTATAAATGCACCCTAAACCCTAATTTTGGTCGGTTGATCAAAATTGAACATCAACAAACAATTCATTCTTTACTGGCATCGTGTAACACATCGCCATCTTGTAGACATTTTATGTTGGGCTTTTGCTTCCAGAAATCTTCCTTCTCGAATAGAGCTGACTTCAAACAACGCAATATAAAGAAGAAGCCTTTCATGCCACCAAATGGAACATATGAACTCCAAGAATTTTCAACAAACTTGTTAAATTTTGGTCTTCGAAGCCACATGTTTTGAAACTGAAAAGGATTCGGTTTAGGACGGAGATCTGGGAATTGATAGAGCAGGGGGTTATGGTCAGAAATTGTTCGATTAAGTGTTTGCACCACTACAGTGGGATAAATGTGGACCTGTACGAAGTTTCTAAGAAAACGATCAAGCTGTTTCCATAATCCTCCCAGCGGCCAAACTCCTGTCCAGTAAAAGGTGATCCAACTGTAGATATTTGATGAAGGGAGGCAGATGATGTGAAATCATTAAAATCAGAGATTGATGCTCTATCAAGAATACTATTATGTTTATATTCATCTAATGAGGCAATGACATTAAAGTCGCCGCAGCCATGGATCAGAACTAGATAAAGTGGTAGAGAAAGCCAACAAATAAGACCAAAGTGAAAATTTATCAGCTCTCACGCACTTCGCATATATAGCTGATAAGAAAATAGATTAACCAAGGTTTTGATGAGAAAAGCTTGGCGCAACAACACAGATCCGAAGAAAAAATCGGATAAAAAAAAATAAGCCATGTCTTTGAAATATCCATATTTTAGAATTAGTTGCATAGCTCTTATCGAACCCCCGTTTTTTGGAAATAGCAGAAACTTGGGAAGCATTTATCATTAGTGCTAACAGAACGATAAGTGAGAGATTACGAACTCGAACTAACTTCTTCAGACGATGTTGAGAGCAGGGTCCCAACACCACGGATAATCCATAATAAGGCACTAATCATTGAGAAGGTTAGGGTGGGGTAAATCCGGGCACTTACGAGCTAGTGATAGTTGCACAAAATATTGAAGTAGTTCTCACTTTTATAGGTTCGCTTTGATGGGACAAATTGAAAACAGATTCGTCCAGCGTAGAAGAGCTAGGATCATAAGAAACAACAATCTCTTTATCAAAATTCTGCTGGGATTGCATAAAGAAGATCAGCTGCTGAAATTTTTCAAGAACCGATTGATCCTTTCGGACAGAATCCGAAATATAACCCTAGATCCGAAACATACACTTTGATGAATCCAGAAAAATATAAGGATTCACTGAATGATAGGATAACCAATTAGTACAAATAAATATGGTTCCTCGAATGTAGGGAGGTATACGAATTATACAGATCATGGAGCTTCGAGCATTTTGATTGTGCTCAATCTCTCGTAGGAATTCAGATGATTTGCTCGACTTGTTCCGCAGGAAGAGGATGTGACACGTTGGGCAAAGGATTGACTTGTTATATTTTACCGTTGCCTGCCACCACTCTTAGATGAGATCTTTGCTGTGGTTTTGTTCGTTAAAGTATCTTTCCAAGGGGTAGCCCCAGGGTTTAGCTCAATTAGTCATCATATCTCAAGAACCCACCAAGGGAGACGAGGGAAGAAAAAAGTCGAAATCTCAATAGCCCAATCGACGCTGGGGCAAGGCGCATAGTATGGGTTAGCAAATCCCCAAATAATAACTTCAAAGTGATAGCAAATAAATGGCAGAATAACTGCAAAATTGTGGCAGGACAACACCGGAAAGCTCAGCACAAACGGGTAGAAAGCTGATGCATTCAATAGCAAAAATGAAGCAATAAATTCATGCACATTTATTTTTTATTATAGTGGATTCTGTTCTTGCAATTTTGGCAATAAGATCAGCTGCACAAATTCAGCACCCAGCAGCAATGTAGCGGGGATAAATGAAGGCACTGATGCTTTTGAACAACAAAGAAGAGAACGTGCAATCATGCTATTACATACTCTACAGTCAGAGTATATGATAAGCATGCACGGTCTAACAGCGAATGCAACGGTCAATAACGAGTGAAATTCCAACACAAAATCAACCAGATAGCAAGATAACGACACCAGCGGGTATACGGCGAAAACAATCAACTAGTACAGCTGGGAAAAGAAACCAGCAAAAAGTGGCGAGTAACTGAAGCTAGAAATTTCAGTAGAGTATCCGCAATTAGGGGACATCAAACCTTGAGCAGCAAGCATACAATCTACCAGCAGATTTAAACACAAATAAACCGGCAAAAACCAGCAGATTTAAATACAATACCCAAAAGCAAGAGTAAAATATAGCAGCAAAGAGTCAAGTGAAAGTGCAGCGGGCAAAACTACCACAAATCAGCAGCAGTAATCGTAAAATGACACGAAAACAGAGTGCCAATTTACCAGCAATAATCTGGTGAATAATACACAGATACAATGTAAGAATCAGCGCAAGCAGAGCCCCTATACACCACCACGATTAGCTCGACAAAGAGAGCGAAATTCAGCGGCAAACCAAACAATCTCCACCAGCCATCAAAATAACAAACCAAAAGTCCAGAATCATAACGAGACAAGGATGAAATCGGACCTGTACTGCGGCGAGAAAGGAAGAATACTTACCGTAACGTCGAAACCCACTGCCGGAGGGAGAGAGTGACTGACGGCGACTGAAGAACACGCCAGAGAAGGAGAGTCACCGCCCTTAACTACCAAAAGTAAACTCGCAAACGTCGGGGGCACCAACGACTCAGCAACCAATCGAGCAGAAAAGAGGTAAAATCGCAGGCGGGAGGAATGAGAGCGAAGGGGAATGGACGGACTTTGAGGGATGAAGCGGATTGATCGGAAGTTCGCCGAAAAATGGACGGCACAGGACGGCTGCCCCAGGGAAATCCTTCGGAGTGAGTCTCAAACCGTATCTCTAACCCGTCGCTTTCCATCGCCATTCTTCCCAGAACCCACGGTGGGCGCCAATTGTTGACATTGATTCATGAAATCGGAGCTCTGAACCGATTTTGATTGAATCGACACGATACTTGCCCGGGAATATTTTACGTCCCCGCACTGGTCCAGACCTATTTATTTTATAAGCTAAATAGATTGATTACATTGTTTTACAGGCGAAAACCGATCGAACAGTGATCGACACCGAAAATGGAGAGAAAATGTGACTAGGTGAGAGAAGTGTGTGGAATGACTAAAATGTGATTTTCCTCCCCTTTTTATACAAGGCTTGGGGAGAAAGAAACACTTAAGCTAAGATTGTGGGCCTAATCGAAATAAGGGGCCCGATTTACAAAGAACCAATATAAAACGCTACAATTTACATGTTTAAACATAACATGAGACCTATTCTCGAGTGGCTCCAGGGTTCAATCATCGAGGGGTCTTTGAGGCTTCGACTTTGAGGCATCTTTCGAGGGTGGCTCCACGAGCAGTCCTAATATCCTCGAGCAATCCTACTCGTCGAGTAGTCCCACTCTGCTCGAGCAGTCCATTGGTCTCGGCCGCTGATTCGTTGGTGAAGATTTTAACCATCAACAATAGGAGTTAATTTCATATTCTATATCCACACTCTATCGAACAACTAGACCGATCGTTTGAGCGTGAAAGAGCAGAAGCTACGAGAGCGGGAGCGTGCAAATAAGGCCAAGCAAGACAAGGATGCGATAATTCAGCGCCTGCAATATGAGCTAGATCATAATGCTTAAGCGGAATAGATGGCTAGAATGGCAACCAGAGGAAAAAAAATTCACTGAGCTGGATTACGAGGAGGAGTTCACCAAATTCGATGATCTGAGAACTCTAGCTGGATAAAACAGAGGGGTCCAAATTCGTGAAAACAATTAGGGTAGGAAGAGTGGAACCAACTCAGTCAGACGAGCACCAAAGATTCAAGGAGCTAGGCAAAGACCGATTTGTCGTCCATCACCCCTATTGATTATCTCCTCCAATGAGGACTCTAACGATGATTTAGAGGGTGAGGAGTTGGATGAGGAAGCCGTCGAGACCATGTTCTACCCATCGAAAGATATCACTCGAGGAACATAGTATCCTATCAATGCTCAAAAGTTTGAGGTCCATCTAGTTATCCTTCGACAGATTGAAAAGATGGAGTTTAGGGGGCATATGTCAGAAGATGCTATCAAGCACATTTGAACATACTTGGAGGTACTCGACGCGTGGAACCCAAGAATGTTAAATGTTTTGTTTCCATAGACTCTACAAGGTAAAGCAAAGAATTGGTACCAGAATGTGTCAAAAGGGGTAAACGACAAGTGATCCTAGTTGAGCAGAGAGTTCCTCCTCACGTTCTTCCCACGAGGTAAGATAATCCGAATTCAAAACAAAATTCAATTGTTTCAACTCAAGGGAGAACACATTTACCAAGGATGAGTTGCATTAAGAAAGCCCACATAAGGGTCCCCGAGAAGGAACTTGAAGTTCCTACACTTCCAAAGAAAATAGAAGGAGGCAAAGAAGTAGTAGATGGTGAGCTACCTCGAGATGTCCCTTTTCAATAGAGTCTCGCAAACCAGAGATACGACACAAAGTTCCAGCATTTCTTGGAGGAAATGAAAAAGATCCATATCAATCTTTCTTTTTTTTGGAAGCACTTTAGGAAATGTCGGCTAAATTAATTTTTTGAAGGACATGGTGTCACAGAAAAGGAGGTTTAGGAGTTTCAAAATGATAAATCTATTTGAAGAGTGCAGCACCATTATACAGAAAAAGATGCCCCTGAGGCAGCAAGATCCAGGCTGCTTCACTATGCGTGATCGGTGGCAAGACCGGTCCATGATGTACCAGAAGAAAATTATGGAGGATGTGCTCATCAAAGTGAATCAATTCATCTTCCCAGTCGACTTCATAGTTTTAGATATAGATGAGGATAGAAATATCCCCTCATACTTGGGAGACCCTTTTTGGCTACCGAAGATGCTCTCATTGATGTGAGGAAAGGGGAGCTCACCTGCGTGTCGAAGAGGACAAGATCACCTTCTCCATCTACAAAGCGATGAAGCATCATGAGGATTTAGATGCCTTCTCTGAGGAGTGGAATCAGGTTGATTATATTTTTGATTCTCACATGTTGCACACGGACACTATTGATCCATTCAAAACTCAGTTTACTCTTTTCATGATTTGTATGACGCGCGATAAGTTGTTGGATGCAGTGAGCTCTTTAGAATGTGTCCAGGAATTGGGGATAGAGAATCAATGAACTAACTGCAATTGAGGAGCGAAGAAGAGGAGAAGGCGAAGGAGATGGCCTCAAGGCCAAGGGAAGCACCCTCAAAACCCGAGCTTAATGTTGAGGTTTGATTTTGATCGTTTAAATGATCGGGACTCTAAACAGGAAAGTAAATCAGACACCAAGACTTTCAGGAAGGTTTATAGTCCCCCGAAATGGACTAGCTAGTATTTTTATAGAGTAATTGAGTGAGAATTAAAGTGCTTCTTGATGTCGAGCTCATCGGAGAAGATGATCGGAGTATTACACTGATTGTGCGTGAAAGTGTTGTGCGTGCATGGTGTGAGAACACTATTCATACTGTCAGATTGGGAGAATCCAAATAATTCCTAAGTTAAGGGCCCTATTTGCAAATACTCTGAGGGACGATCTGCAAATATAGCTAGGGAAAGTTGGAATCACGCATTCTTTCTTATACTAAGTCAGCAAAGGAATCATTCTGGATCCTTTCGTCACATAGGTTGCACGCGCTAGGAGTCTCGGATCCCGGTCCAGAGAGGCTTCGAAGCTTGATGCTCATGCTAGATCCTTTGAGAGGGGGATTACGAAGTTGTGAGAGGCTTTGAGAACCTTTTCGATTGGCTGGAGTTCGAGGTGATGCCCACAAAGCCGATATCTTATCTTTGTTATCAACATTTGAGATGGAACGAATATTTTCGCCCTCAACAATAGCCTCGTGTTTTCGTGGATCAGGTCAATTGGTCCGTGGAGACAAACCTACGAGAGACAGAGTTAACACAAAATATGGGTTCAAATGATATTTTACCTGTTTTCGAAGTGAGGCTCAGACTAGGGGTTTTTGCTATCGATTTGCAATTTTTGTTAAGATTTTGCAAAAAATTCCTCTCCCGGGGTGGCCGACCCCGAGTTATGGAGGTGAATTGTCAGATATTCATCAGAGATTGACGAAATAGTTAATACTTGTCGGGAGGTTTGAGATGGGTTTGAGTGTTTGGCCAGTTCGAAGCTTGAGACACCTTGAATGTGCACAACTGATGCTTCTTTGGGGGGCCGTATGAAGCTATGGAGACATGGATTCCCTGCAGGGAGTTGGTTGTCATAGAAATGATATAGAAGTCCAGTTGGTAATTTTTAACTTATGTATCGAGGCGCCCGTTGTTTTTAGGAGAGTAGTGAGCAGCTGAGACTGATCAGTTTACCCTCCGGGGAATGGGTCATCCCATAGCATGAATACTTGTGCCAGGGCCTCCGAGTATTTTACGTATCATTATGAGTTGTAAATGACAGAGATCTTGTAGCTTACCATGCATCGCATAGAGCGAAATATGAATACTAGGAGAAGCTCTTGAGTGTAAGCGATAGAGGTCTTGTGGCATCCATGCCTCCCATGGATCGGCAACGCAAAGGGGAATATGATGTCCCAATACGGCGGAGCCCAGGGGGCCTAACAGTTAGTATGTTTTTGGTATCATGCGGCAAAGTTAATGATGTTAGTTAGTGCAGTCTCAATTGAGGGGCTGGGGG
>AYJT01018330.1:0-10211 GCA_001278415.1 Ocimum tenuiflorum | reverse complement strand
TTTTTAAGGCGTGAGATGGACTTTTTAACCTTTTTGACATTACTTGTCTGTGTTATTATTTTTTTATAGGATAGGGGGAAAAAATGTATCTATAATATTAAAAAAATGAACATTTTAAAATTGTTACAAAACTTTAAATAATATTATATGCTATATTTTTTAAATCATTAATTCTTTTCACATACCATATAAATTGAAATTGGTGTTTTGGGACCTCATTTGCTCAATAATCAATACATACAAGTATGATTCGGTCCAATAAATAATAATATTTTGATATCTTCCAATAAATAAAGATTTAAAATTATCATAGATCAAATTGGTTATTATGTATGATATTATTAATAACTGAAAACCAATATATACTTCCATCACATATAAATACTCACTGAAAAATGAACAAGCATAAATAATCATTTGTGCTTTTATCTTTTATTGTCTTAATTCTATTAATAGTAAATTTATGTGCGTATTTATTTGTTAATTAATGCTTGATTCTTTAACTATTATTTACGCATATTAAATAAAGTACTAAAAATATAAAATCAAGAGATAAAAAAAATTACAAAATAGTCGATCATGGACCCCGTTGCTATCTACATGGAAATCGTGAACTGAAATTCTCAATGGGCAATTGTAAAAAATCAAATTGCAAAATAAGACCTTTAAAATGAATTTGCATTCTTAAATAAACGATATTGGTTTCATATTCGAACGGAGATTATCGAACTTTTTAAGGGATGAGTTCCACCATTGACACATCAACTTCTTATTTCATTCTCCACTCCACTCTTATTGGAATAAAAAAAAATTAACGAGATAATTAATTATACATGGGAGGAATACTTCTGAAAATCTTAAAATAGATTTGCATGGCATGGTCTTGTATTTGAGAACACTTTTTTAAAAAAAAAGAAGGAAGATTAAAACAATGAAACTCACTCGCCTTAAATATTTCAGGTTGGATGATTACACGAAAACCCTTTTTGTATCAACGCCTTCAAGAAAGACACAAGTTTGCGGGCATGGAGTTTCTGATCAAAAACAAAATGTCCTTGCTTGTTTTCCAGAAGCATTCCGATGTGCGGATCAGGTATTAGAAATTGAAACCTTAAATGAGTGTAACATCTAAGATAATCAGGCATCTTGAACAGACTTCTGCTCTCAGGAGTTTGTATCCCCTGTATGATAGACAGTAGAGAAGATATTATAAAACCTTGAATGAATTACAAAACCAACTTAACCTAATGACATTGATATGCTTACTAAAACACAAGGCACATTCACAGCAGGAACTTTCTTCGTTTTTCACAACAAAATCTTAAAATATTGGCCATAAGTGTACACTCAGACATCCTCTAATAAAGATTTTCCTTCCTAGAAAGTGTATGTACAATCTCTAGCAGTTTATAGTGCTCTTGCTGAAAGAAGGGAAAAAAATCAATCATCCCAAATGTCGCAAGAAAATAAAATTAAATGTCCTAAGCAATCTGAACTCTGATTATAGTTTTAACCAACAGGACTAGAGTTTACTCATAGCATAAAACTAAGTTAAGAATTCTTACTAATTGATACACCACAATTCTAAATCTTATCTATTGAGGGACAACTTTTATACACTAACAGTTCAGGTTCGCTCAAAACCTAAAAATTTTCAGATTGCTACACCTTTCATCTTTTCGGCAGAAAATTTTCCTATTAACCATCATGGCTTGATTTTACTAAAGCTTAAATAGTCCAGATGTCCATGTTCCTGCAAAACCATAAATCTGAACCTTTTTTTCAGAGGTCAATTGCTTTTAAACTGACAAGGCATTTGTTTACTCAAAGCCTAATTATCATACAATATTTGTGAAGTATGTTTTTTCCGAGGGACAATTCTTTTCTGTGGTACAATTGCTTTCAACCTACGTGCCTTGAGATCAATCAAAACCCAAAATACTTCAGCTTTTGAAATTATTTTTCCGAGGGACAAATGCCTTCAACCGACATTTTTTGATCAAAGCTCAAAATGAGTTCAAAATTCTTATTGTCGTGGTGAAGCATATTTTTTCGAGGGACAATTCTTTTTAACTGATGTGACTAACTCAAAGCCTAAAAAAGTTCAGATTATTTAACCCTTGTTCTTTTGGCAGGTACAATTTTTTTTGTCAACGTAGTTTGAGTTTACTCAAAGCCTAAAAGATTCTTATGGCTCTCTAAACAGTTTTTATCAACAAATGCTTCTAAAGATACATGGGTTAAGTTTTCTGAAATCCTAATACAGCTTCAGATTTCTGAACATCTTTCTTCAAAGGACAATGGGACATATGCTTTCAACCGACAATGTCATTGCTTGAATTTATACAAAACCTAAAATAGCTTCAGCTTACTCAAAGCCTACAACAAACTTAGAGTTCTTCTGGATACGCATACCATGGTTCTGAAGCATATTTTCTTGAGGAACAATTCTTTTCTGCAGGACAATTGCACAAGTTAAGAATTACTTATTGGTCAACATAGAATAATTCAGAAGCTTATTTTTCGGTGGGAAAATTATATTTTGGTGAGACAATTACTTCAACCATAGTGGCTTGAGTTTACACAAAACCAAAAATGGTTCAGATTTTGAAACTATATATATATATATATTTGAAGGAAAAGTGCTTACAACCGACAGACATGGCTTGAGCGTACTCAAAGTCTAAAATAAGTTCAGAATTGTAATAAACCATCGTACAATTATTCTGAAGCATATTTTTTCCGAGGGGCTATTCTTTTTAACGGACACAGCTAACTGAAAGACTTAAAATTCAGGGTTTTAAGTTCTTTTTTTTTTTTTGGACTTTTTTTTATCACCATACCTTAGGTTTACTTCAAACCTAAAAGGTTGATATGACTCTCTGAAACGTTTTTATCATTAAGGGACAAATGCTATTAACCCGGTATTATTTGAGTTTTCTGAAAGACTAAGACGATTCAGATATCTGATCATTTTCTTTCAAGGGACAACCGGAAATATGCTGGCAACCAACGTTGCTTGAGTTTACTCAAAACCAAAAACAATTCAGATTTCAAAATTATTATTTTTCGAGTAACAAATGCTTTTGGCCTACCTGGTGTGATTCTAAGGCATATTTTTTTTTTTCGTGGGACAATTCTTTTATGTGGGCAATTGCATAAGTTGAGATGTTAGCTTATTTTTCAAGGGCCAATTCTTTTCTCTGGGACAAATGCTTTCAACTAATGTGGCTCCAGTTCACTCAAAATCGAAGATAGTTCAAATGTTAAAACTACTTTTCAAGGGATGAATGCTTTCGCCGACATGGCTTGCACTCACTCAAAGCCAAAAATAGGTTCAGAACTCTTATTTACAGTCATACAATAAGTCTGAAGTGTGTTTTTCTGAGGGACAATTCTTTTTGACATACAAGACTTGAGTTAAGTTAAAACTGAAAAGTTCTGATTTGTTAACCTTTTTACTTTTGCAGGGAACTTTTCTTACGATATAGCTTAAGTTTACTCATAGCCTAAAAGTTTCGTATGCCTTTTCTAACCATTTTTATCATTGAGGGATAAATCTTTCAAAACTACATGCTTTAAGCCTCCCAAACAGTGAGAATATTTAGATTTTAAACATCTTTTTCTTGAAGGACAACGGGAACATGTTTCCGACTGACATTGCTAGAGTTTACTCAAAATCTAATATAGCTTAGATTGAATCTATTTTTTCGAGGGATTAATGCTTTCAACTGACAGGACTTGAGCTTATGCGACCCCTAGACAAGTTCAGAATGCTTACCAACTGTGATTCCATGATTCTAAAGTCGTATATTTCTGAGGACGATTTATTTGGGACAGTTGCATGAGTTCACAATGCATACTGAATGCTATAAAATAATTCTGAGTCATATATTTCGAGGGACAACTACTTTGTGTATAACAATTACTTTCAACCAAAGTCGCTTGAGTTCACTCCAAACCAAAAATAGTTCAAATTTTGAAACTATTATTTTTGAGAGAAAAATGTTTTCAATCGACATAACTGGCTTGAGCTTACCCAAGGCCTAAAATAAGCTGACAATTCTTATTAACCATCTTACAATAATTCTGAAGCATATTTTCTGAGGGACAAATCATTTCTATAGGGACAATTGCAGAATTCAGAATGCTATTAGTTGCCATAGAATAAGTTAGAAGATTATTTTTCCAACGGACAATTCTTTTTTGGGGAACAATTGCTTTCAACCAACATGGCTTGAGTTAACTCAAAATCCAATATAGTTTAGATTTTGAACTATTTTTTTCGAGGGACAAATGATTGCTACGTACATGGATTGAGCTAACTCAAAGGCTAGAATATGTTCTGAATTCTTTTCACTGTCATCGAATAATTCATAAGCTTATTATTTTTTCTAGCGGACAATTCGTTTTAACCAATGTGGTTCAAAACTCAAAGTCTAAAGTAGTTCAGATTTTTAACCTTTTTTCTGTAGGGACAATTTTTTAACCAACATAGCTTCAGTTTAATTGAAGCTTAAAAGTTTCATATGGCTGTAAGAACCCTTCAAATCATTAAGCGATAAATTCTTTTAAACTTCATAAGAAAATATCTCGAGAAGTCTATGAAAATAGAATTAGGTCTCAACAAGCAAATCGGTGTTTTACGACCAATCACAAGTTTCATGTTGGACACAGTACCAACACGGTTTAAGCTTCTAAAATACCAAAAAGGTTTGGATTTCTTTTCAACCAACACAGTTTAAGCTTCTCAAATACCAAAAACGTTTAGATTTCTGAACATCTTTTCCAAGGGCCAATAGGACATAGTTTTCAACTGACATTTCTTGAGTTTCTCAAAATCTAAAAATTCAGATTTTGAAATGATATTTTTAGAGGGTTAGGACATAGTTTTCAACTGACATTTCTTGAGTTTACTCAAAATCTAAAAATTCAGATTTTGAAATGATATTTTTAGAGGGACTAATGCTTTCAACTAACATGACCAGAGCTTACTCAAAGCCTAAGATAAGTTCAGAACGCTTATTGATTGTGATACCATGCTTCTAAAACATATTTTTCCAAGGGACAATATTTTCTATGGGAGAAAATTTCATAAGTTCAGAATGCCTGTTGATTAACACAGGAGCCTAAAATGTTCACTTGGCTCTCCAATCGATTTTTATCATTCAGGGATGACATCTTTCAAACCAATGTCGTTTAAATTTTCTCAAATTCTATTACGGTTTAGATCTATGGATATCTATCTTTCGAGGGACAATGGGACATATGCTTTGACACAGCTTGAGCTTACTTAATGCCTAAATAAGAGTCAAAATGTTTATAACTGTCATACCATGATTCTCAAGCATATTTTTATGAGGGACAATTCTTTTCCGTGGGACAATTGCATGAGTTCAAAATAAATAAATATTTGCCATAATATAATTCTGAAGCTTAATTTACCGAGGGACAATATTCTGTTTGCAGCAATTCTTTTCTTTTGAATTAGAATGATTCCAAGTTCTTTTTTTGGGACGATTGGTTTTAATAGAATTACTTGAGTTTACTCAGACAGTTACTTTCAGCAGATGTGGCTTGAGTTTACGCAAAGCTAGAATAGTTCACATTTTGAAACAATTTTTCTTGAGGGACAAATGCTTCAACTGACATGGCTTGAACTTCACAAAAAGCCTAAAATAAACTGAGAAAGCTGATTGTCATACCATGATTTTAAAGCATATTTTTCCAAGGGAATTGTTTTCCACCGACGTGACTTAACTCAAAGCCTTAAAGGATAAATATTTTTTAACCTTTTTTAGAGAGACAATTTTTTTTTACCAACATGGCTTGAGTTTACTCGAAGCCTAAATTGTTCATATGGCCCACTCATTGTTGTACCATATTCCTGAACCATTTTTAAGATTAAGAGATAAAAGATTTTAAACCAACATGGTTTGAGTTTCTCAAATCCTTGGAAAGTTCTGATTTCTGAACATTTTTTCCCAAGGGGCAATTAGGACATATGCTTTAATGGCTCGAGTATACCGGAAGCCTGGCTTATTTTTTTTCAAGTGATGATTGGTATTAACCAACATGGCTCAAGTTTACTCGAAGCCTAATAAGTTCAGATCTGTGGGACCATTATATTCAATCATCGCGGCTTTAGTTTACTCAAGTCCTAAAATAGTCCAGACGTTGAAACTATTTTCTTCAAGGGACAAATGCTTTTAACTGTCATACCATGATTATGAAGCATAGTTTTCTGAGGGACAAATATTTTCAATCGATGTGGCTTTAGTTATTCAAAAGGCTAAAAAAGTTAAGATTTTTAACCTTTTTCAAGGTATAATAATTTTTACCAACATGACTTGAGTTTATTCGAAGCCTAATAAGTAATAAGTTCAGATCTGTGGGGCCATTGCATTCAACAGTGATGGTTTGAGTTCACTCAAATCCTAAAATAGTTCATATATTAAAACTGTTTTCTTCAATGGACAAATACTTTAACCGACAGGCTTGAGATTACTCAAAGCATAAAATAAGCTCAGAATGCTTATTAACTGTCGTATGATGATTATGAAGCATAGTTTTCTCAGGGACAAATATTTTCGATCGACGTGGCTTGAGTTATTCAAAGGCTAAAAAGGTAAGTTTTTTAACCTTTTCCAGGGACAATTCTTTTTACCAACATGGCTTTTACTCGAAGCCTAATAAGTTCAAATTTGTGGGACCATTGCATTCAACTATCGTGGCTTGAGTCAAGTCAAATCCTAAAATAGTTCATATATTGAAACTATTATCTTCAAGGGACAAACGCTTTTAACCGACTGGCTTGAGATTACTCAAAGCCTAAAACAGCTAATAATGCTTATTAGCTGTCCTACCATGATTATGAAGCATAGTTTTCTGAGGGACAAATATTTTTAACGGACGTGGCCTGAATTATTCAAAGGCTAAAAAGCTAAGATTTTTAACCTTTTGTGAGGGAGAATTTTCTTTTACCAAATGGCTTGAGTTTACTCAAAGGCTAATAAGTTCAGATCTGTTGAACCATCGCGTTCAACCGTCACGGCTTGAGTTCACTCAAATCTCATATAGTTCAGATATTGAAACTACTTTCTTCAAGGGACAAACACTTTTAACCAACTAGCTAGAGATTACTGAAAGACTAAAATAAGCTCATAATGCTTATTAACTACCATACCATGACTATGAAGCGTAGTTTTCCAAGGAACAAATATTTCCAACCATTGTGGCTTGAGTTCACTCAAATCGTAAAATATTTCATGTATTGAAACTATTTTCTTCAAGGGACAAACACTTTTAACCGGCTAGCTTGAGATTACTCAAAGCCCATAATAAGCTCTTAATGCCTATTAATTGTCAAACCATGATTATGAGGCATAGTTTTCTGAGGGACAAATATATTCAACTGACATGGCTTGAGTTTTTCAAAGGCTAAGCCTTTTCTAAGGGACAATTTTTTTTCACCGACATGGCTTGAGTTTACTCGAAGCCTAGAATAAGCTCATTATGCTTATTAACTGCCATACCATGATTATGAAGCATAGTTTTCCGAGGGACAAACATTTTCACCCGACGGGGCTTGAGCTATTCAAAGGCTTAGCCTTTTTTGAGGGACAATTTTTTTACCAACATGGCTTGAGTTTAATAGAAGCCTAGAATAAGCTCATCATGCTTATTAATTGTCATACCATGATTATGAAGCATGGTTTTCCGACAAATATTTTCAACTGACGGGGCTTGAGCCATTCAAAGGCTTAGCCTTTTTTGAGGGACAATTTTTTTACCAACATGGCTTGAGTTTACTCGAAGCCTAGAATAAGCTCATAATGCTTATTAATTGTCATACCATGATTATGAAGCATGGTTTTCCGAGGGACAAATATATTCAACTGATGGGGCTTGAGCCATTCAAAGGCTTAGCCTTTTTTGAGGGACAATTTTCTTACCAACATGGCTTGAGTTTACTCGAAGCCTAGAATAAGCAATATAATGCTTATTAACTAACTGCCATACCATGATTATGAAGCATAGTTTTTCCGAGGGACAAATATTTTCAACCGATGGGACTTGAGCTATTCAAACTTCAAAAGCTTAGCCTTTTTTGAGGGACATTTATTTTTACCAACATGGCTTGAGTTTACTCGAAACCTAGAATAAGCTCATAGTGCTTACTAACTGCCATACCATGATTTTGAAGCATAACTTTTACGAGGGACAAATTTTTTCAACCAATGTGGCTTGAGTTATTCAAAGGCTTAGCCTTTTTCGAGGGACAATTTTTTTCAACAACATGGCTTGAATTTACTCGAAGCCTAGAATAAGCTCATAATGCTTATTAACTGCCATACCATGATTATGAAGCATAGTTTTCAGGGGGACATATTTCCAAGCGATGTGGCTTGAGTTATTCAAAGGCTTAGCCTTTTTCGAGGGACATTTTTTTTTACCAGCATGGCTTGAGTTTACTCAAAGCCTAGAATAAGCTCATAATGCTTATTAACTGCCATACCATGAAAATGAATAGCTTTCCGAGGGACAAATATTTTCAACCGACGTGGATTGAGTTATTCAAAGGCTTAGCCTTTATCGAGGGACAATATTTTTTTACCAACATGGCTTGAGTTCACTCGAAGCCTAGAATAAGTTCATAATGCTCATTAACTGCCATACCATGATTATGAAGCATAGTTTCCAAGGGACAAATATTTTCAACCGATGGAGCTTGAGCTATTCAAACTTCAAAGGCTTAGTCTTTTTTGAGGGACAATTATTTTTACCAACATGGCTTGAGTTTACTCAAAGCCTAGAGTAAGCTCATAATGCTTATTAACTGCCACACCATAATTACGAAGCATAGTTTTCCAAGGGACAAATATTTTCAACCGATGTGGCTTGAGTTATTCAAAGGCTTAGCCTTTTTCAAGGGACGACTTTATTTCACCAACATGGCTTCGGTTTAGAGCCCAATAGGTTCAAATTTGTGGGACCATTGCTTGGCTTGAGTTCACTCAAATCCTGAAATAGTTCAGACATTGAAACTATTTTCTTCAAGGGACAGACGTGTTTAAACGACTGGCTTGAGATTACTCAAAGACTAAAATAAGCTCACAATGCTTTGACTGCCATAACATGATTATGAAACATAGTTTTCGCAGGGACAATTTTTTTTTACCAACATGGCTTGAGTTTACTCGAAGCCTAAAAGATTCATAATTCACATGGCTCACCCATTGTGGTACCATAATTCTAAATCGTTGTTATCATTGAGGGACAAATACCTTTAAGCCGACATGATTCAAGATTTCATAAATCCTAAAGAGTTCAGATTACTGAACACCATTTTTCGAGGGACATAGGGTACATTGCTTGAGTTTACTAAAGCCGAAAATAAACTCATGATCATTACTGAATGCAATAGCCATACCATAATTCTGAACACTATTTTTTCGAGGGACAATTTAATTAAACGGACATATCTGGACAGGGAGCATAAGGAACCTTAGATAAATACGCATGGCTTAATGCGTTAAAATTTAGATATCACGATGCAATTCTGGGTCCCATATTCATTCCAAAAATCATTTTAACGCGCATTACGAACAATAAGAGGCGCAACATACCAGGATCAGAACTGGAAACGAGGGACATTGATGGAAAGGAACCGCATAAATCTTTTGTTTTTTCCGCCGGTTCATCCACCGCGTACGGCGGCAGAAGAGACCGGAGCGAGTAGGATTTCACCATCATTCTCGCCTTCTAAGAGCGTAAACCCGTCGCCTTGATCCGCCATTGACGCCTACTGCGTTAAAACTAGAAGTCGTGAAATCCCTAATCCATATATATGCGTATATAATACGGCGTGGATTTGTTTTCCCACCCATTTAGCCGTTACTGTTTGCATCATGTTGTCTTGTTTTTATTTTTATTTTTGTGGAATATATTTTGTTATTTTCATCTCTCCTTCTCTAAAACTGGCCCATAAATATATTATTTGGGTTGGAACCTATCAAATTACTTAATTACTTAATGCACCCCCTTTATTATTAGAAAATAAAATTAATAAGTAATTTTACCATAAAATTCATAATCTTTAAATTAAAATATTAAAAAAGAATAAAGAAAAAGGAACACAACCTAAATCCAAAATCACCCACCTTCTTTTCTGCACCACCAGCGGCGTCGACTACCAGTCAACGAACTCG
>AYJT01018298.1:0-16366 GCA_001278415.1 Ocimum tenuiflorum | reverse complement strand
TTTTTAAACAAAAGTTTGTAATTTAGGGCCGTACGAAATGAAGGAGGCGAAGCAAAAGAAATTCCAGCGAACCAATTTGGAAAAGCAAAATCATTCCGGTGGGGGTAAAAAACTTCAGAATTTGGGGAAGTATCAAACTAAGTGTTTCTACTTTCCCCCAAACTTACACAATAATAAATAACGGAAGTTTTAAGAATTACGTTGCTAGAAAGACAAAATTCTTCCCTAGGGCTCACATAACAAAATTCTCATTGGTATAATATGTTGCTGATAACGTGTAATGATTCAACCTTTGATTTCGTAGTATGTTCCTTCTTCGATTGATTGTTCATGCATAATTGTATAATAAAACTGTTAAGAAGATAGAGAAGATTGTAGAGACAGAGAGAAAGGAGAGAATCATTATTTTCATTGAATAGATATGTCTATATATATTTACAATTGTCTTCATATATATATATATATATATATATATGAGAATAAATCCTATTAGATATATAATAATAAAATAATGGCTACAACAAAATAAAAATATTTACAACAACTACATATATTCTTTTATCATAACAAATATACACAAATATTAGAGCTTAGACTTATAAGATCCTCCAACATGCATTTGAACGCATCTTATCTTGCGCTAATTTGGTATGCATCGACCCCTCTATGATTTATGTAAATGTTTACTAGTATTTTCATTTTTATTAAAATTCGAATAATCATCAAAATTCTCAACCATATTCGATTTCATTCACTAATTTATTGTAAAAATGAAGAGTCCCGAATTCTACCAAATCAATCCATTGCGTTAAAAGAGTAAATTGCATTTTCGGTCCCATAAGACACAGTCTCATTTTATTTTGGTACCAAAGATTTTACGTTTAGTCCTCCTATATTTGTTTTTTTTTTCCCATCAACAAATTCTTTATCAAAATATTTTTGCAATTTTAGTTTAAAACTATTTGGTATTTTTTTATTCCAATTTTTTTGTATCATTAAAAACAATATAAACTAAATAGAAGATCAATTGAGTAAATGAGCATTTGATTCGCATAGTAATTCTAGATTTTAGGACCGAAATTGCAAAAATTTGAATTTTGAGACCAAAAATAAAATGAAAACATATCCTACGGGACAAAAAATAACAATTCATTATGAGTTAAAATGCAAGCTTTTTGATGAAGATGGGAAGATCAAAGCTTCTTTCAAGTTAATTATCCTTAACTGTTAAAGGTTCTTAGTGAATGTTTAATTATTGATCTTTTCGAAATGTTAATAAAGTAGCTGATGACGTGCTCGTTTTGCACCTTCTTATAATAATTTTTTTAATTTTGTCATCAAATTCTCTGCATTAGAGTTGGTCCGACTCCCGATTGGTAGCTAAACTCGTGAATAAATCCTTTAGAAAAAAGAAAAAAGAAAAAGAAAATCGGCAGCCATAAATATTAAATTTTTTCATTTAAAATTTTAATCTCTAACATAATAATTTTAAGTATTTGTTTATGAAATCTTTTCGGACGAGCCCCAATGTTCTCTGTTTCCTGTCCGCTTTTATAAGGGTTTTAAGCTCGCGCTTTCAATAACATTCGATTGGCATAAAATTTCAGAATCTGGACCTGCAAAACGTCAATTGGCCGAGAGATGACGATGCACGACCGCGCTGCGGCGGCGGTCCTTTCGCAGCTTATGATGGCGGCGGACGGTGCCTTGTTCGGCATCAGCATCGCCTACGTGGCGTATCGCGCCATCCGCAAATACACCTCCACTTCTTCCGCCCTCCGAAAAATCCGGGAGGCCCCTTGCCTTCACCCTTCCGATCTCCGATCACTCCTATTTGATGATTCGTCTCAGTCTCCCAACTCCGACGGAGGTAAATTGGTGATTCTCCGGGGGTGTGTGGAGGTTATGAATGCGGAAAGGAGCAACTGGAAAAGTCTCATGGAGGACAATCCGGTAGCTTCCGAGGATTCCGGCGAGAAGTACGTCATACTACGACGAACACATACGGTATGTTGTGTTTAAGCTCATCTCAGACATGTTTAATTTTTCTGTAAGGTTGTGAGTAATTTTGAGGAATTCATGATTGTTATCTTAAATTAATTTGTTTCACACATCAAGCACCGTATGAAGATGACTACAAATGATGAATTATTGATCGAGTCTTTTCTCTTGACATTTTTCTCTTGAAGTATATATACAACGAATGGAAGGGCGTCTTCTCGTGGTCTGTTGATTTGCGGAACATGCTTTTTATGTCCTTGAAAGAGCGTGAAACGTCATCCTCTACAACAATGGTAATGTGTTAACTTTCCAGTTACTTTTAAACCTGACACTATGCTTGAGCTGTTGATATTAACTGTCGGGATGTCTTGGAATGCTCACAATTTTAGGCGTTTGTATAACATATTGGCAACTTCATTCTATTGAAAGAATGTGTTGTTTTTTATCCTATCTAGGAATCTGGGTGATCTAGTTGTGATCGGATTGCAACTTTTTGACATGAAATAATCTAGATAATATGCCATGATTAATTGTGCACAAATGACATAAGAACCACCCAACTTAATTTAACATGCCAGCTTATTGAACACAAATACATGTCAACGTTGTTGTGAGAATGTAGAAGGGGAGCCTAATGGTGGATTAGGAGGGGCGAGATGGTGGCTATCGAGGTAGGGGCGATGAGAAGTTGCTAAATTCTGTTGAGTTTGGAGAATGTGGAGGAGAACCAATCAATACCGAAGTTTAAGAAGGCTGTAGTAGTAGGGTTAAGTTATTAGATTTTTGCTTTCAGTTTCTTGACTTCTGTTCAACCCCATCTCGATAGCCACCATCTTTCCCATCATACTCCACACTCAGGCTTGCCCTTCATTCTCACAACATTAGAGTTGTAGTTCAGGTCTCCTCTTTTTCTTCAGTATTATAACTTCCAAGAGCTATATATTTCTCTTTCTTTTAAGATCCACAACGATGACTATTATTGCAATCTGATTAAGCCACTAATGATATACAAATGAAGTGCAAGTGTTCTCTTGTTACATTTTTCTTCATGAGTTACTGAATTTTCTCTTTTAGTCCTGTTTTAAATAAATTTCTTTTCACTTTAAGGTAGAATTTGCTGCATTTATATGCACTGGAATCTGCTTGATTAACATTTCCTATTTCTCAAAATCTTCATGCTAGTCTGATATATCTGATGTCATTTTCTTGAAGCTGTTGTATGTTATGATTGTTATAGTATTGAATTTGTTTTTTGTTTTGTCATCTCTTGTTTGTTGCTACTCATTTCAATGGAATTCCAGAATTATTAGTAATCATTTAGCCATGGTTTGCTTTCTTAATGCATTTGTCTTCTCCCTGTCCCTTACTGCTTTGGATTTCTGTAGAACATTAAACATCCGTTGCTCCCTCCGCACTAAGATTCTAATGAATCAAATTACTTATCATTGCAATGTTCTACAAAGACCTTGAGTCTATGGCTTGGTGATTAGCATGAGATACAAAGAGGGACTGACAGCATATTATGTTCTGCTTCTTTCCTTGAACATAGAAAGAGATATATCTGTCTAGTTCTTTTATAGTAGTATCTGGAAACTGAATAATTTTTAGAAAATAATTTTTGTATTATGCAACAATAATGTGAAGTTGGTCTCTAATGATTGTTGATGTGATTTCTCTCCTCAGGTTCCTTTTATACTTGTTGAAGGGAAGAAATGGCCTCATTCTGATCATGATTATGTCTATGTCAACATGGAAGGATCAGATCACCCACTACCTCTAACAACAGTTTATCAGCAGTTGCAGCCTATTAGATCTAATCCTTACACTTTTCTTCAGGCACTTTTTGGTCTTGATTATCCTGTGAGTTTCTTATTATATAATGTATGTCATGTTAAGACTTGTTTCATGCTGTTCTGTATTGTTTCATACTTAAAAGAATTATTTATCAATAGGTTGGAATGCTTTATGAAGAGAAGATACTTCCTGTTAGGAAGTATATAACGGCCGTCGGCATTTGCTCCCCAAAAGATGGAGCATTTGAGATCAAAGCCTGCAAGGACATTCCGTATTTTCTGTAAGTAGATTTCTTTTAAATACATTTATCGGTTATTGTGTAAATAATTCATTTTAGTCACCATGAGTAACAACTGACCTTTTGGGGCTCTGTTTGTAGGTGTACTCTGTCCAAAGATAAGATTGTGGCAGAACTGTCTTACAAGACCAAAATCCTGATGTGGAGTGGACTGATAATTGGTACAATCGCTGTAGGTATACTTGGTTATTCTGTCCGAAGGTACAATTCTCCAACCACTTGCCTACTCATATTTGGTTTCAATCTACAAAATGATGGAATAGTGTGAAACACATTTTTGCATGCTAGCTGTCGGAGGATGTATATTTTGTGAGTTAGGTGCCTTTTTAGAGGGTAAAGTAGCATAATATAAATTTTCATGTTGGCTTTGTGTAGGAATTGGATTAAGTGGAGAGATTACAGACGTCGCCATGACTCTACTGGCACCGAAAGTGACCCTTCAGCTGATGTAGTGGCTGATGAAGAAGTTGAAGAAATTCCGGATGGTGAGCTGTGCGTGATTTGCCTGATGAGAAGGAAGCGGTCTGCATTTGTCCCCTGCGGACATCTTGTCTGCTGCCAGCGTTGTGCACTTTCCGTGGAGCGTGAAATATCACCCAAGTGCCCCGTTTGCAGACAGACAATCAGGAGTTCGGTAAGAATATACAACTCCTGAGAAGATGATGCTTGCAGATTTTTTGCACTAGGAAGCAGTATTTTTTATCGATCATTTGTATGTTACCTGTCTGTACTGAGAGTAGGTTTATGAGGAAAAAAAGAAAAGAGAGAGAGATGGGAATCTGGCGAAACTTTTGTGTACATAACTCAGGAGTTAATTGTTATGGTTGATATAATAGATTAGTCATCTTACTTCCCAATCCATTCATTCACGAAAGTTTCTTTAGTTACAAAACTGAATATAACCAACTATTATACATACTAGTAATGATTAAAAAATAACCGTGATTTATATGACTATCAATTTTCTGAAATTTGTTGGAGCAGTTAAGATCACGTGAAGAGGTTCAACAAGCATCATGTCTGCCGCTAATAAAGAAACATGAAATACCGAATGAATGAATGCATCTTCAAATAGGCCGAAACAAAACAAGTGCCCCAATTTTAGCTGATTCGCATCCCAAATAAATTTAAACCAAACTCTTCGCCACCTTGAAATTTCACCTCTTCGCCATCCAAAATATCCAATCGAACTCATAGTTTTGATTCGTTTTTATCTTTTTTGGTTTTCATCGTTTCTTTTCTAAATAATATCAATTCTTTTTTTTTCCGGCTCAGTTAGATTTTCTTTTACCAAAAAGATCGAAATAACTGAAGTTTTATATCTTAGATCTAATTATTTTTTTTCATTTATATAGGAATAATTTTAACTTTTATATATGAAAATTTATAATTTCCTAACACACCCTAGTCCCTACCCACCTACTAATTCATTAAGTTTATCATTCTAACTTTATTTTAAGACTCCATGTTACTATGTACTGGATTGAGGGAAGATAAACTCTTATTTTGCTTTATGTTGGATTTTTTTCGTTTGCATTGATTTATGGGGGATTTGTAGATCATGTTTGATTAGAAAATTTTATGGGCAAAAGCTTTTGTTAGACTGTTTAAATATTTTAGGTGGATATAAATAACGCACTCCAATAATCCGAACCCTAGGTTGACTCGTCTAAATCATTTAGGCAATCTAACATATCATTTATATGGGATGGTGTTGAATTATGATGGATTGATGTTTTACCTGCATTTGATTTATTTTGTAGTTTATATTTTGGTAATTCAGTTTACTTTTTTCTCAATAAAAAATATATATATTTGTTTTGAGAAAAACATTACTATAAACATACTTTCACAAATATAATTTGCATTGAATAAAATCTTTGATTGTTTTACCTTTTATCGGCATGGTGTGGGTAGCGATTATGGTCATTTTGTAGATGCAAAGACAACGCGGGAATAGTGGAAAAACATTAATCATCGTTGCAAAATTGGAAATCGAAGGCGCGAACAAGCGAGAAACCTATAGATATTTACGAAATCACGGTATTTTTAGAATTTATTGTAACCCTTTTTAAGTTTTTCTTATTATAATATTTTAGAAGTAATGTAAAAGCACACGCGAGCAACAACTTATCAACCAACCTTTTTGCGTCTTTATTCTTATTCAATCATTACTTCTATCAATCAAGCGTGTCTATTCGTCGTTCTTCGTAAAAATCTTGTTATATGCAATTCCTCATAAAAATCACCAACAAATACTATATGACTATGTCTAAAAGAATAACTACAAATCAAAATTTTTAATTCTTGCGGCCGAAGAAAGAGAAAAATAGAAATTAAAACATGACACGATGTCCTTAATGAAAACCGACTCTTTCTAGACCACCATCATCGTCTATCACCATGCATCATCCAAATTATTTTCCAAGAAAGATAATGAATTTTGGTATGAGTTACTATTGATTCACTGAGGGCACAATTAAAAATCATTATATAATTACATAAAATGGTAATATGCTTGCAATTTAACATATCATTAAATCAAATATTTGGAAGGTACAAATACTTTTACGTAAGGGCATAGATTCAATAGAAGTACTATCTTGAGAAGCCAAATGAAAAAAGAAAAAGGAACCCTGTAAAATAGCTTCTCGTTTTCTTGGCTATATGCAATGATAATCAAGGCAAAATACACCTTCAGCTCTATATAACTAACTGTTTTTCAATTTTATATCAAGAACATAATAAGAAACATGCTAGCTGTTGAGAGCTAAGATTAATCACAGTTGATATGAGGCTTTAATTAGAAATATGATCATTGAATTTTGATATCAAACTTTTGCTCATTCATATGAACAATCTTCCAGTAGTAGGAATATCCAACTTGCAACCAAGGCTTGATATTTAATATGCCACACGAATCAACGGTAGTTACATAGCCCAATCGTAATTCTGACTTTAAAGATCGTATCATGCATGAACAACCCCTCCAAGGTGAGTGATGGAGGGGAGGCAACTAGTCTTATGTTAGCAACATATTGCTGGTCTGATGAGCCATTTTTCAATTCCACTTCCTATGGGCCTTGTGATAGGTGCTAAATTATTGTGGGTAATTTTGTTATAAAGATGTGCGATAAAGGAGATAGGTTGGTTACAGACGAAATTAAGTGTGAAAAAAAATTCCAACAAGAGCCAAAACAAGAGTTCTCAAAAGGTGTGATTGTGTGTGCGTGCATGTGATGTGTCTTGGTTGGGTGATTATGTGATTACTGACGTACAACATGATTCTAAAGACCTATATAAAATGACAATCTCCGTCCTAATCAGCATCATGATTTCTTCACAAGGAATGTGCATCTGGCTTTGTTACAAAATCTTTCGACTTGTTCATAGAAAAAGTCTTGAGCAGCGCTTCTCATCTTTTTAGGACTTTGCCAGTTCCATTTCACCTGGCTTTGAAGGTAGTCATTCAAGGACTAAGAAGGTCACCCAAGGTAGTCTTCGAGGAGGATTGGTCCTTCAAGCTCGAGCTACTTTGTCCTTCCTTCTAGGGGCTGCCTTGCAATTCGTTTGTTCTTTCGAGTGGATCAAACCATCCTTGCACAAGCCTTTTATGGAGCTTTCTGGATAGTTTGATTAGAGCCGATCCTCACCAAGTGTTTTGAGGGCGATGGCCCAGTGCGCCAAATTTTTATAGGCCCAGTAGTAGCAAATAAAAAAAGCTGCATATGCTAATCTCTAGATATATGGGCGACAGTCATATTTCTTTGGGTCTTGAATTTTAAGCCCAATAACAACAGGAATTATAAATACGCAGGAAATAGGAATTTTAATTAAAATAATTCTTGTCATTTATGAAAAGCAACGGGAATTTTACTCATTTTTCCATCTCCGCATAACGGCTAAGTCATATCTGCCCTATTTCTCTTATTCTCCATTTCTTCTCATATTCTGGCTGCGGGATTTCTTGCAATTATATGTATCAATATTATATGTTGTCTCATTGCCTGTTACTCCGGTTGATTTCTTAGAGTATTTTTTTTCCAATATATTTTTGTCAAAATTAACTCGACTCATTGCTTAGTAATTTTTTATCATTTGTGTTGTCCTTGTTGTGCAGGTCATGGTGGTTGGTAAAATGTCCTTTTAGATGCGATTGTTGATATATTTAAATTTGGACGAGTCAGGTACTATCACTCTATCATTTTACTACTATAAACATGTGTGCCTAGGAAATATGCATCCGGAAGTAAAAAACGAAATAAAAGGAAAAGAATTGATGAAGTGGTCAAAAGTAACAAAATTAGTTCATCAGCTGAATAAGTTGATATATTTGAGAATCAAGATGTTGATTTGCATGACATTGATATAATTGATGCTTTGAATGAAGATGTTGACATAATTAACGATTTGAATGAAGATGATATTATGAATAAAGATAATGATTTTAATGAAGATGGTGCTCTTAATGAAAATCAAGTTTTGAATAAACATAATGCTTCTATGAAGACGAAGATTAAGTTTCTAATGAAGATGGTGCTCTGTTGGGGTAAAAACTAACTCGGCCTAGGCCCAAAACACCCTCAGGCTCATCCGGGGGCCCAAAAAATCTTCACAAGCCCAGTTCCAATGCCTAGGGATTGAGGCATGAACCTTGAACTCGGTCAAACCTCTGGTTCAGCACCGAGCCGGTCAAGCCTTGAACCTGGTTGAAGCCTCGAGGTCCAACACCTGCGGGTCGAGCCTCGAGGTCCACCGATCCAAGGATGGATCAAAACCACATATCCACTACCAAGCTTATGTCAGGATCATGGGAGCGCTTACACATACATGTCTGTATAACTGCTACCCACGATTATAGCATAATAACCGTCATCCCACCTGTATAAATAGGACCCTTGTGTACAATGTTAAGGGGTGATCAATCATTGCTAATTTACCTCATTTTTAGCATTACATTTTTGTCTTTGCAACGAATTATATTAGCTTTGCATATTTCTTACAAAAAGTTCCTATTATTTTCCTATCACGAAATTTCCACATACAACATGCTCTAAATGAAAATCAAGCTTATTATGAAGATAATGCTTCTAATGAATATGATGCTCTAAATAAAAGTCAAGCTTTGAATATATTTTTATCCAAGAAATTGGGATAACATTGATAATAATATTAAAATATCTTAAAAGAGAAAGACCCTTTGAGAGATAATAATCTCAAGTTTTCGTTAGATGAGTTTTCTAAACATTTCTCATATTCTTATTATACAAGAAAGTTATCAAATGGAGAGAATTAAGATATTGGATTAGTGTACTCAATTGATGCAAACAAAGTATATTATTTTTGTTTCAAATTATTTAAATGGATTGAAAACAATAGTTTGTTAGAAAAATGATGGGTTGAATGATTGAAGATACATAAAGTGAAAGATTAAAAAGGCATGAGATAAGTGTTGAGTGCATCAATGAAACAAAATCAGACAATTGATAAAGATTTGCAATTGCAAATTAAGAAAGAGAAAGAACATTGAAAACTAGTTCTAGTTATAATTACTTTTGTTATAAGTTATTGCGACACATAATTAGTTTTTCGTGGGGAGAATGAAAAAGTTTACTTAAATAACAATTGTAATTTTTTGGGTTTACTAGAATTAATTGCTGGATTTGATTTGGTGATGCAAGAACATTTAGAGATATCCAGAACTAGAGAAAATTCAGTATCATTATCTTAGTCATAAGGCTCATAATGAGTTGATCTCAACACTAGCCTCTAAAGTTAAAAGCGTTACAGTTGAAAAAATAAAAGAAAGCAAAATATTATTCATTGATACTTGATTGTACTTTGGATTCAAGTCGTAATGATCAAATGATTTTAATAATTTGATAGCACAATGATGAACACACAAATTAAATTACCGAATCTGGTACTGTTTATGAGATTCAGTTCATTGCTAATAATTATAGGAAATCAACTACCATCTTAAATAGGGTTTTAAGATTGAGAAAATAGTTTTTGTACTAGAATAGGCAATTGAAATGAACAAACATCAATAAATGAAAGCACAGACTTCGGATATTCTACTCCTTTTGCAAATTCATGGATTTATAGTAATTTCATTCACCAAATTTAATTCCAAAGCATGTGAATGGATCACATTAAACTCAAGAATTGAACAACTCCAACCAAAATTATCATCCAAATCCTAAACTCAATTTGATAATTCCACACAATTAATTCAAAAAGAAAACTCAAATCTTATGAATTCTTAACCAAGGTCAAATTCACTAACACACAATGACAAATTGGCCAAACAAATAGATATGCGATAGACAAGAGATCGAAATGAAAATCATTCAATGGAATGGAAAAATGACAATTTATTCAAAACCCAGCAATATACAAGAGTTTCAAGATCCAAAGTTTGAAATAGAGTTAGCTACACATGTTCAAGAGTGCAAAAACAAAGAAACGAAGAAGAAACATCAAATAAACACGGAAAATCCTGCCACAATTGATTCCACGGTTGAATTCGATGCCTCCAAAGCCTTCAACAGTTGCAAGATTGCAAAAACTATCAAACCCTAGGTAAAGTACTTCTAATTTCGTTCAGAAGAAGGCTAAGAATGTCAGCAAAAATTCTTGAAAACACTATATATACAAGCCCGAAAATAAGGGCAATCTGGAAAATTCGCGCAAAAATCTCGAAGCATTTGACCAAAAGGGTACATTCTGACTCGATTTTGGGATAAATTTAACAAAGGCATTTTGGGAGGGGGAGGGGGGCATTCTCGATCGAATCACCCCCTTTTGACTCAATTTTTGATTTGGCAAGAAAACAAGCATTCAACTAAACCCTTTCTTACTTGTCTCCAATTACTTAAAATTCACATATTCAACCGAATGGAAGGGTCCATTGTGTTGAATAGACACAATCTACCTCAAAAACTCAATTTTTACTCCAAAAAGATGAAAATCTGTAATCAAGCTCAAAAACTCGAGTTTAGTCCATTCAAACAGCGAAATACGGATAAATGATGCATTTTATAATTGAATCTAGCAATTTAGACTATGAAAATGCAATAAAATCCAACTAAATGCTCACTTATCATAATATGATGTGTTAACATGTCACGTTGTCAAATTAAAGTAAATGAGTATTTCATTGAGTTTGTGAAAGTGGATGATACATCAGGATCAACTTTTGTTTAATGAAATACGATCTACTTTAAAATCATTTGAGCTTGATATTGATAATGTGAGAGACAATGTTATACAATGGTTCCAATATGAAAGGAGAACATCAAGGTGTACATATGAGATTACTTGAAATTAATCTAGGAGTCTTCTATATGCCATGTGCTTGACATTCTATTAATTTGATGATATGTGATATGGCCAACTCTTGTGTTAAAATTGTCTCGTTTTTGGAGTTGTACAATAATTATATACTTTATTTGCTGGTTCAACAAAAAGATAGAAATTTTTACATCGATCTTGTTCATCATTAACTTTTAAGTCATTGTCAACCACAAGATGAAAAAGTCATGTAAATAGTATTCAAGCTATAATAACTTAACCAGGTGAGATAAGACAGACTTTATATGAATTATCAATGGTTACTGAAGATACAAAGACTATAAGTGAGGCTGAGGCGTTAGCAACTCATCAACTTGAGAATTTTGAATTTTTGTTAGGCATGACCATATAGCATAATATTTTGAAAAAATAAATTTCATTAATGTTTCAATAGTTACTTTCAGAGGTTTAATTACTTTGAAAAATATAGGGAGAAAGGTTTTCAATCGGCCATGAAACTCTCCATGAACCATGAAACTCTCCATGAAGAGGTTTCACTATTTGTCGAGGAGTCTTTTACAATCAACTATTTTTTAGTTGTGGTGGATATTGCTATTTTATCTTTAAAGATCAAAATTCCAGTAGTTGGAGCTTTTTAAAGGTATTTTTGGCTTTTTTTTTATCATAAAAGATTATTATCATAGAATGATAATACATTGCACGAATGTTGTATACAACTTCAAGATGCCCTAAAATATAATGATAAATTTGATGTTGTTGTTGCTCATTAATTTTATGAGTTGTAAGTGTTGCAAATGTGCTTACCAAAAGAACTAAAATCAATTATTGATGTTCTTCTTCGGAATATGTTCTTAGAGTTGTCCAAGAAAACCCTTAGATCCAGTCAAAACTTGTAACAACTGTAATTGCTTAGAAATCTGTAATAGTTAGTCAGTAAGAAGATCGATGAGAAGAGCTTAAGACATGAAGAGTTCAAAGTTAAAGGATCAAATTCATGGGGAACCAAAACTAAGGAAGAAGTAGTTCAGAAGCAACTGGAATAGAAGAAATTAGTTCAGACTCCAAAACCACCAATTTCAGAAGGAAACTGCGACAACTCTGGACTATCCAGTTAACAGTTAAGGGTTGTCTTAGATGAAACTAAGGACCTATTAGAAGACAGCTCAGTCTCTCCATCAAACTGACTCTAGATCAATTGATCCCAGTTAGTTTAATCCCGTTAGAGAAAATAACTATTGACAAATCAGAAGAGGTCTCCAACGGATACCTGCAAGTCAATAAAACAGAATAACTACAATTTCCAACGGCTAGATTGAAAAACAATAAATATCAAATGGAATGAGCACAGAAGTGGGATTGCGTTATCATCAAGAAGAACAGAATGCTAAAGAATCCATCACACAACCAACCAAACGAAATTTAAAGAGCTTCATCGACTCACACATAATCAAATTTTGTCAACCGTCCATATTTTATTTGTAGTAGAACCTAAGAATTTCTATCCCGATAAAGCCTTGGACAACCTCAAAAGTTCCTAAAGAAAACTCAAATCTTCACTTAGCAGATGAGGAGTAGACAACAAGGGGATGAATCGCAGCTCCATCAACCGTCGTTCTTGAGTTGTTGACGTGCAATCCAGCAATTGAGAAAAGTAGATGTTGTAATCTGTGTTAACACATCAAAAACTTCAGTTACAAGTGAGTTACCCTTCAGTTGAAGGAAGAGAAGATGTAGGAGAAGTTGAACTCCGAACCACTATAAAATATTGTAACACCCCGACCTCGCCGACCGGGATGCCATGATCGAGCCGAAGAGAGAAATGATAATAACAACATATAAACAGAGATCTAATCATAATAATAATATCAAAAGAGATTGGGTGTGAGTATATGCGCCGTCACAACATTAGAATCAAGGTACGAATGTCCATTCAATAGAAATAACAGTTCCGGAAGAGAAGGAGTATGTGCACATGAATTACCATAATATAAAGATTAGGTTACAGAACAACAAAGTAATGAAAGATAGGTGCAGAACTTAATATTCAACTAGCGGAAACATGGTTGAGGGAGGTATGTGAAGATACATCCCTCGGGGCATCTAATTCTTGATGCATTCTTACTCAACATCCTCACGACTCCACAGTTCTCAACCTACACATTCAGAAAGATATGCAGGGCGTGAGTACAAAAGCACTCAGTGGACACGTCGCCAAAACATACATTATATATGAAAAGTCAGCACAAGCACATGGAATCCCATGAGGTTTTATGCTTTGAAATCCACTCGTGTTCACCAAAATATTTCATTTAGTTCAACATTTCATTCATCATTGAGCTCATCACATTATCATTCATCAAATCAACCACTATGCATAAATAAAAGTGATCTGTGGAGGAGGCCTCCTCAGACAGTCACGGTTCTCCAATTATGCTAGGGTCAAATCCCTAACATAACGCCACCCATAGTGCACTAATCTCGCCTACTCATCAAAAGACAAGACGTGAATCGTAAATAAATTGCCAATGCCCGTTGGTCTCACCCTATCGATTTCCTCGACTTAGGCGCCTAGAGGGAATAGGTTCATATTATGCAAAACAATTAAGTACTGATAATTCGAGTTCGCAAACAAAACATAGTTTAGAGATTTTTGGAAATATAAAAGCATGTTGTGTTGTTTTATGTATATAAGATAGTCCACCTCACTTTCTTAGCAATTCCCTAGCTAAGAAATATAACCGCAATATATTTCTCTACAGATGTTCGATTGAGATTCCAGAACCACTTCCAGAATCCCCTCAACATAATATTATGGACCACTTGTCATTGTAGTAATTATAATTAATGGAAATAAAATACGGGGTGTTACATTAGCACTAACAATCTAACCCCATTCTTGCTTAGTATGTGTATGTCATTTTTTGCAAGAATATGAAGACATCTTTCCGGAGGAAGATCCAGGTGGTTTACCTCCATTAAGGGGTATTGAACATCAAATCGACCTCATTTCCGGAGCTACATTTCCAAAGCGACTTGCTTATAGAGCTAATCCCGAAGAGACTAAGGAGATCCAAAGGTAAATTGAAGAGTTGATGAAAAAAGGAAAAGTTCGTGAGAGCATGAGTTCATGTGTTATACCGGTGATCGTGGTACCATGGATCATGGAAAATGTGCACCAATTGTTGAGCCATCAACAAAATCACTGAAAAGTATCACTATAATATTCTTGGGTTAGATGACATGTTTGATGCGTTGTGTGGTTCTGTTGTGTTTAGAAAAATTGATGTAATACCCCGTATAAATACTACGGAAATATAAGCGGCAACTGATAATTAACAGCAGTAATATGAGATTTATTTTCTAAAGTTCATATCGTTTATTTTATGATTACTAATTATAGATAATATCGTAAGGATTTCAAAAGTGGTCCCAAATCTGAAATCGAACGAGTACATCGAAAGTTATCTCGAATTGAAGTTTTCCCGTGAAATTTACTGGGTGATGATTTAACAACCTAAAATACGGGTAAAATCTGAGATGTCAGTAAATCATAAATTATCGAACAAATAATTATTTACAATAAATCTTGTTTGACCAGATCGAGAATCCGATAATCGAAATGTTGCGTATTGGGTTGGAGACCATAAAGCATTTGCGCCCGTATCATCTATTTCGTCCTTACTCTCCCTCCCTCTCCTATAAATACGAGGGCACCCCTCCCTCATTTTCATCCTTTTAAAATCTAGTGAAGCTCTTGCGATTTTGTTTCTCGAGCTGCACTTAGAAAAATTTCACAAGTCGAACTCTTTAAATTCATTTATACGAAGGGGAAAGATCGGAGAGAGTGCTAGCCATCATCTCAAATAAGATTTAGCAATGCAAAGGTAAAACCCTAGCTAAAACCATTTCTTCCATTCTTGAAGAACATGATCAATCCTTGTTAGAAATCATGTCATTATGCTTATTTATGTATGCCAACTTCATTTCCAAGCATTGTATTCCATTATGTCATGATTTGAACCTTAAATATTAAAACCCTAGTTTTCATACCCTTTGTTTGATGTTTTAGGACGATTTAATGTTGTTTTCGACCACCTAATATCCTTAGTTTGAATATTTGGAACCTAATGATGGCTTCATCGAGAGATTCGGACCAAAAATATAAAAATCACAAAAATTCCCAAGAGATTTCTGGGCACTCGATCGACCCGATTGACTCGATCGGCCCTGAAGATCGAGTCGATCAATCCCCGATCGACATGATCTGTCAAGAACACCAAGAACACGCCCAGAAAACTCAAATCTCGACCCTTAATCCCCTCGACCCAAACCTCTAGTCGCACCTCGATATACTATACCCGCACACCTCGATTTTTCGAATTTCTCGACCCGCATACCTCAATCACCTCAATCCAAACCTCGATCGAACCTCGAATTTCTCGACCCGCACACCTCGATCCATACTTGATCGACCCTCGAATTATTCAACCCGAACACCTTTGATTCCCTCCATCTGAACCTCGATCCATCCTTGATTGAACCTCGAATTACTCGACCTGAACACCTTTGGTTTCCTCAATCTGAACCTCGATCAATCCTTGATCGAACCTCAATTTTATTTCTCGACCCGACCCTCGATCGATCTCAATTTTATTTCTCGACCCAAACCTCAATCAACCTCAATTTTATTTCTCGACCTAAACCTCCATCGACCTCAACTTGATTTCTCAATCCAAACCTCGATAGACCTCAATTTTATTTCTCGACCCGAACCTCGATCGACCTCAATTCAATTTTATTTCTCGAGCCGAACCTCCATTGACCTCAACTTGATTTCTCAACCTGAACCTCGATCGATCTCAATTTTATTTTTCGACCAGAACCTCCATCGACCTCAACTTGATTTCTCGACCCGAACCTCGAACGACCTTAACTTTATTTCACGACCAACCCGAT
>AYJT01018290.1:0-10916 GCA_001278415.1 Ocimum tenuiflorum | reverse complement strand
TATTGATTGGAAGGAATTTGCGCCGGCGGTGGAGGGTTATAACGGCGTTTTGGCCAAGGCTATAGCGGGAGGGACCGGCAAAATTGTGCAGGGTATTTTCAAGTGCAGCAATGCTTACACTAATCAGGTAAATATTGTGTTTACGTTCTTTACTATACTGTTGATTTTATTAATCTTTATTTAATATATTTTTTTAATTTTATTTTTATGTATTTTATATAAATATTTATTATTATTAAAGGAGGTTGATCCCATTGAAAATGGTTTATAATATGAAACCTACATAAGTATTGTATAAATTTATATAAAATATAAGATATTAAACTACATTAGCACCCAAAATAGTTTTTAGACTAAAATGAAAACGGAAAATTTTTCGATAGGACCCAAATAAAACGCAAAGTGTGTCCTATTAGACTGAAAGTGCAATTTCCTCGATTCTAGATCATGTATAGAATGTTTTTAGAAACAAGACCGATTAGTTTTTATTTGAATGTTCTGTATTTTTTTTTTAAACGTTGAATTAATAATTATCTGTGCATTTAATATATATTACACCCATAATTCCAAAATTTTGCATGCACGGAATTTATTGTAGAACGAACAAGAAAGAAGCATAGTTTTTGAGAATGAAAATAAAACAATAGATGGTAAACAGGTGCAGAAGGGAGGGGAAACGATCCTAATCCGCGCAGTCGAGGGAGAAAGTAGAGCAGACCCAGCCAGCACCAACAATAACAAAGGCTCTCTTAACAAAAGCTTGAAACAGTATGTATCTCATATATCTATAGGCCAAACATCAATTGAAAATTCTCGAATGGTTTATCTCGAATATGTGGGACAGGGCGAGGGATTTGTCAAAGATGACAGAGAAGTTAAGCAAGAGCATGCTTAATGCAGTGGAGGGTACCAGCAGTTCAGTGGTGGCGCCGCTCGCCCAATCCAGAGCTGGAAAGACGCTCCTCTCCTCTCTTCCAGGGGAGGTTCTCTTGGCCTCCCTTGATTCTCTCAGTAACTCTCATCACTTCCTCAAACTCATCTTCTTGTTGCATCTGTATTTTTATTACTTTTTATTTTAATATTTATTTTAAATTTCATTTTATAGCATTATAAACCTCACTAAATGAATTCAAGAACTAAAAAAATACTAGTCAAGCGTAACACTGAATGAATGTAAGACAAGATTGCCATGGAGTGTAAAGTAGTGATGGTCTCATCAATGAACAGACAGAATATTGGAGGCGGCCGAAGCTGCTGAGAGGCAAGCAATGAATGCCACCTCCGGCGCCATTACAACTGCCGTCTCTAGCAGGTAAATTAAACTCGACATTGTAACAGAAGATTGTGTACTGCATAGAACATATATATTCCAAAAGGCATTTTTTGATACAGGTACGGGGAGAGCGCGGGAGAGACTACGGAAGACGCGCTTGCAACGGCCGGGCATTGCGCGTCGACGGCATGGAATGTTATGAAGATACGAAAAGCCATCAACCCTGCAACAGGAATTCCCAACTCTGCTGCTAAATCCATCAGGCGCTAGTCCTTTGATTTTAACATAATTGATTTATATTTGACATTCTATTGACACAAAGTCATTTATTACATACCAATTTATCATGGTTTATATCTTCTTATTATAAATCATGCTTAAAACTGACAGTTTTCGTGTTGCATTTAATGAAATACTGGTACTCTACCCGTACGATGCACGGTGTATGATATAATTAATATAATATTTTTTGTTTATATGTTTTTGAAGAGCACAAATACATGTAGGTGTTATAGAAAAGTTGCACAATTACAATATAAAAAATTTCAACTATAAATTATGAAATGCTTCTTTAAATACAACATTTTTAGTGAGTTTTTTTCTAACATCGTTGGATTTATTTATTCAAATTTTCAGGCCACCACAATCTGTCGTGTCAAAACCGCAACATATAGTCGACCTTGTCATAAAAACGCCTCTTTTAACCCTCTTATGTGATGGTGTTGGCAATGGCACCGTCCAATATTCAATATAATGACCAACATTGTAACGTGAAAATTTCGAATGACCCAGAAGTATCGTTTTCGATTATTAAGGGAAAAATTTGTGTTAGACCATTTAAATAATTTATTTTTTATTAATTCAAATTCATATTCGTCCTGATTCTAAATCTAAACTCATATTTATCTTGTATCATACATCGGTTATAGACATGATATTTACTAAAACCTCCGTTTTTCAGAAATTTTACTACATTTTCTTTTATTTAAAAAATGTGATTTTTTTTAAAATAAATTTATAATTCATTTCTACTTCTTTTTCTTTTTATTTAACAAAAAAATTACAAATAAATAGATTTTCATAATTATATTAGGATACTTCATTTTTTTTTTATGATACAAATCAATCATTGACTGGATAAAACATAAAGATTTAAATAAATTTGGAATTACGCATATACAAAAATGCAAAATTTCTAATTTAAGTCGTGAGATTGGATTTCAAAATAAGTAGATAGATAAAAGAAATATAATTGGGGGAAGAGAACTCAAATTCTATAGAGACCCCATACACTTGTGATTCAGGAATTATTAATTTGTATGCATCTCTGGACGGTAGTCTCCGCCGTGAACTCTCATTCCATTGTGAGCGCCGCCGCCGTCATTTGTAATTTTTTTAAGCTCGGGTAAATCACCACTCTTTCTTAATTTCTGTCTCCGTCTTCTTCAATCATGGAGGAAATGCGGGGAATCACAATCAGCTGCTTCTACTTGAATGATACAATATAATGATCACTCTTCGTCAACTCTATTCTTCTTTTGTTTTGTGGACAGATAAGCAGAATATGGATCTATTTGTGCTCACACTGCTTCTTGGTTTTGTGTCGGCCATTCTCTTTCTAATCCCCCGCCTTCGTAAATCTGGTTGTTTCTCTTTTTCTTTTCCCTTTTTAGTTTTGTCGATTCACACGTTATTGTGAGCAGAAATGATATCTTGTTTGTTACTGTTTCGGTTGATTGAATGAATTTGATGGGTGAATGCAGATTCCGGAAAAGGTTCGCAGCAAAGTTTTACTGCTCAGGTACTCTACATTTGCCATATGTAGATTCGGAAAAAATTCGAATTGGCTTCTCATATATTAGAATGGCATCATCCCAATATAAGAAATTTTGGTTCCTTGCTCCGTATATATACACGTGAGTTTCACGAGAGGATGTTCTTTGACATGTTTGATTTACTCATGAAAAAAAGAAAAAAAAAAACGAAATAATAAAAAAACTAATAATTTTTTGGGGGTGTTTGTTAATACATATAATGAGTTTCATAAAGATCAGTAGGGAAACTAGTTCTTTACCAGATGTAAGCTGTCAATCTTGATTAAGATGTGATGAAATTCAAAAGAGGAAGAATATTTCTCTCATTAAGATTGAGCTTTTGTCATCAGGTTGGAACTATATCTGTCATATCCAATTGGTTCTATTTACTTGCTTGAGCCTTAGCCGAAGAGATACTCATGCAGTAGAGCAGATTGAGATTGCTTACGTTGTAGATTAAGTCCATGGGCCGATTAAATCTCTTAACAAAACAAAAAGCCTTTCGAAAAATGATCCTAGCTTTTCATATGTTCTGAATCACAATGACAACTTGAATTGAATTAGGTTTACATTTCTCTTTATGTAAGAGCTTTTCTTAGGTTGCTTCTACATCAAACTTAGAAAAAGGAATGATGATTGTCTGCCTTAATATGCAGTTAAACATTTTTCCTCGTAAGTTACGTAAAAAAGGGAAGACGAGGAGTGATTACGGATAGTCAAAAGTAATTTTCATGGAAAATGATGTAAAAAACATGAGATCAACCATTATGATGTGCACTTTTATTGGATTACTTGTTTGGTTCACAGTTAACCTTTCTTTTCTTCTGTTATCTTTTTCCTGGTTTCTTGTTCTTTCAAAGAGAGCCACTTTTTCATCTCATTCCGACGATCACATTACTTTATTTAGGCATCTAAAGCATCATACACCAAAGCTGAAGTTTCACTACATAATAAGAGGACAGACTGTTGGATTATTATAAACGACAAGGTACTCTTTCAAACTCAAATCTAACAAGTTTCGAACACTTGAATTTCCTTATACAGAAGAAAAGGTTGTTGGAATTTCACTCTGTGACCACCACCATATGAACTATTTATTATTGCTTTTATTTGCAGGTATATGATGTTACCTCTTATGTAGAGGAGCATCCAGGTGGCGATGCTATTCTTGCACATGCTGGCGATGATTCGACTGAAGGCTTCTTCGGGTATGCCTTCTCAATAATTCATTATTACAGATTCATAGCATGTAATCAAAGATTCACTTGTTTTAAACCAATTATCGGCTCTTAGGCTCCGTTTGGTTTGTACCCAAAAAAGTTAGGAGAAGTCACTTGTTTACATTTCTTTAGCCAAGGAGAGAGAAAACTTAGAGATAAAATTTGAATGTATTTTGGAGGGTATCACTTTCTGGAAATTGTGAAGTGCACTTTTCCGGAAACAACGTAAAAAACAGAGCCTTTATCATGCTCCTAATCATTTTTGTGGTTCATTTCCAACATCACATTTTGAGAGGTTTTCAGTTTATAGTGTGACCTTGAATAGCTTGATCATTGAAAAATCTCAAGCAAGCTGTTTTCTTGTGACAGACCACAACACGCTACGCGTGTATTCGACATGATTGAGGACTTCTACATTGGACAGCTAGTGAAGTGATTATTTGGATTCTTCATTTGGACAGTAATTGAATGAAAAGTTTCAGATCAGTATACTGACCCAAGGTTTTTTGAATCGACGTTCTGGCTGATCAAGTACTCATTGTGAAAACTAGGATTTTTGTTGTAAATCAAAGTTTTTGACTGATTTTATTTTTATTTTTATGGTTGGATCATTCATGTTGGTTCTTCACCTAATTTTAGAATAGGAACTTGTGGCTTATTATGATGGATTTTTTTAATATTTTTCTCTTGTCTGAAATTCTCTGTTGCTGAATAGAAACAGAGAATACACAATTAGTCCAAAATTGTTCTTTTGTAGGCTCACACTTAATCAAATGTTTCTATGATAATTGCCAAGTACAGAGAATTAGATCAAATGTTTCAATCATAGTTGCTCTTTTTCAAAAATCAAGTGAAATTGAAATAAAATAAATAAACATTTCAAATGTTAATTCATAACCGGAAAAGTAGATGTTCCTATAAAATTTTGAGATTAGCCCCAAAATCAATACACAATTCAACCTCAATAGATACCAATAAAAAAAAGCCACTCGAGCAAGTATATATCATTAACCAACTATTTATAAATGTTATTCCCTCTAAGCATTACAATAATTCAAACAATTGGTACTATCAAATAGAAAACAAGTTCTCAATGTTGTCTTTGCAGTTATTCCTTACTAGGAATAACATCATGAATCACTAGATTAAAAGTGTACATGACACATTTTTTATATTAGTACTTGAAGAACCAACATTTACATATGTTTCGATGAATAAAATCTTTGTTTCTGCTAACCTTAAATTGATCAAGTATGAGACAAGTTAACAGCTCAAAGCTGAAGAATCTAAAGTCCCTAAGCATAACCCATGTCGATTCAAGTGAAAAAGAGTAACAACTAGAAATTTTTTGAAAATGAAATTATTTACTTTCCAATAATTATTAGTTAATAATTAATTATTAAATTACGTGATATTAATTATTCAATTATTCAAACGAGTCCACAGCGATCAATTGAATTCAATTTAACGAACCCAATATACCATTGTGTTCGTAATTTAAAATCTGATAATACGATGTGATCCGTTTTGAGAACTGACAATCTGATATTCTGAAATTATTTTTTAAGAATTAATTAAACGGAATAAATTCATCATTTTGCAAACGGTGAACCACGGGCACCAACTGATCGCAAAAGTTCGAGTGTAATTAAAAACCTTACGCAATGCAACTCTCCAGGCGAAGATCTGCACCAAACAAACAAACAGAGTAACTTTGAACGCAAGAATTAGCAAATATATTTGCATGCAAATGTGTTGATTTGCACGACAAGTTTTGCAAGTGTGTTTAGCACAAATGGGTGTGTATGATGACAGCATAAACATCTGACACAAACGCCACAAGCAGCGAGCTCATTTGAAAGACCAGTTTCGCCGAACCGTCGCCAACTTTTGGAAAATTGCATGTTTTACCATGCGCGTCGATTAGTTCACACCACAACAAAGTGTGAGTCTATAAACGAGTAGAAATACATTCAAGCGTGGAACGCCACCAACAAAATGGAGAAAACGGCACACGACGGAGCAGCCGTGCAACGACGAAATAAAATAATAATTTCTCGCCGATTTATCTTCGTGAGGAAGAACTCCCGTCCGTCAAGTTCATTTCCCCAGCTGCTTGCATCCAAAAAAAGACTCAATTGCCCTCCTAAACTTGGATGTGATTGGAACAAAAGAGAAGCTCCATCCATACTCTATCCCTCCATTTTCGATCAAAAACCAATGGAGAGCATCATTTCCTCATTTCTCATCCAAACCATGTTCATAGAACTCAAGAGTGAGAGAAAAAGAGAGTAGAGGAGAGAGGGAGAGCTCAGACCATCGAAAATCGGAGCAAACCACCAAAGAAGGAAACAGCCAGAAACCCTGGTTCAAGTTAAGGGTTTGGTAAGCCATTTTCTCTCACCACAATCCACCATTTTCATTGATTCAAGTCCTAACGGATACATTACACATCATACTATGTAGTTTGTGGAAGATCGGAGTTTTAATCGGCCGGAAAAGCAAGAAAACTAAAGGTATATCACCAGCTTCGAAAATCATATTTTCGCATTCGTCGATGATGATTCGTTGTTATTTTGCGTTTAAGTCTTGCATATTCATGCTCTATGAGATTTGGACACCATGAATGTATGTTTTGATCATGTAGGGAGTGGATGATGGATTGGGATAACTCGCCGGAAAGAAGCTTCGGCGTGCTAATGGCGGCCAGAAGCTACCCATTCGATCGAATGGGGTTCCTTTGGGGGTGAAAAATCTTGACTCCATTCAATCGGATGGGATACACCATTCGATCGAATGGACCCTATGACTTGACCTAATTTGACCCGAGTTGACCTGTTTTGACCCTTTGACCCGTTTCGAATCCCAAGACCCCCAACTTGAATATTTTCAATCCTAAACATTTATATATTCCAACACTAACCATACGAATCAAAATCAATCAATACTCACAGTCGATTTACACGAACCGTCATTACTATGCGTCCGAAGACTTCTCGAAATTTGTGACTCAATTTACACGAACCGTTGTTACTATGCGTCCGAAGACTTTTCGAAATTTATGAATTTTCACATACTTCAAATCAAACCTCTCGAGTCAAGGATTCTTTTGAATCAACTTTTACATGTGCACCATTTTTTCTAGAATTCTCGAACCCAGTTGGCACGTAAATTGAAAAAATGCTTAAAATATGCCATTTAACCCCAAAAGTCTCTAATTATTATTGTGTGTCGTTAGGACCCGAATCTGAATATTAAATTGCTTATTTGCATGTGTGATTAAATTATGAATTAATGTATGCTTATTATATCTGTTGAGGATGCCTATGTATCGAAATGCGTTCCCATCTGCCCCCGCATGTTGCGTCCCGACGGACCAACTCAGCCGAGGCATGACAGAAAAAGCGTAATTAGCAAATGGAACAATACTTGTTGGATTACGTATCAATATTAAAAAAGTTTGTGTAGAATTACATGTTGATTTTCAAATAAAAATTTTAAATTGCTCACATTAACTTTTCCAACAAAAATCCTAAGTGGATTTTTTTTTAATGCCAACGTGTGATCCGACAAGCTACATCAAATTTTCCAACATTGAATTTTTACTCCTGTCATAAATTTGCAACAATCGAGATAGCTTGGATATTTTTAAAAATACTTCTAGTTTAGATTATAATTGAGAAAAGCGAAATAGTTTGTAATATATTTGCATATTTGACTTTCTTTTTTAAACACTAAATAGATGAGTCCTTTGATTCTAGGCACCACTAGCTATATAGTCTAACAAGGTTTCGAGTATTTGTGGGGACAGGAGTTTATTGTGAGATTGCAATTAATTTCTTATTTTTTAAAAAGGACCATGGCTAATCAACACCCCACTATTTCTAATATGAAAAAGGCATCGAATGAAGAAGTATATGCTATCATAAACATTTTCAGATTAAATTGTTTTGAAATTGCAATCTGATTTACACACCTTTTCAGTATCAACCAATCAGAATCATAAATTATCCTTAATCAGTAGAACACCAAGTATAAATTTTCAGTTATTAATCAATAATTTATTGTTAAAAATTTTAATTTTATATTTTAGTTAATAAAAATCAAATGAACAACCTCGTCCCATACAACTAGTATGGATGCAGATATAATATGATTTATATAATCAGTTGAAAACAAATATACGAACAGATTCAAGCTTTACTCAAGCACTAGTTCAACAAGCATTTTTGTCGAATCGAGCTCGAGCTTTCATAATAGTATTCGAGCTGAGCTCGATCACAAATGTAAAATTTTAGTCGAGCTCAAACTCAAGCTCAAGCTCGGTAAAACTCTCACAAACAGACTCGAGCATCTCACTACTTGGCTTGGCTCGGTTGGATTACACCCTAACTGTATTGAATAAGTATTGATGAATTGAGATTTTTCTCATGTGAAAGGATAGAGGCATCAACCAAAAGCTCCAGATAGATTGGTGTTTTCTACGTCAAAACCTGCTATCTCAAGAGATACTTTGATATGCAACTCGTGACATTATTTGCAACTTGACATTCTTTGGGACTAATTTGCATATCTCGTTGTATATGCCCCTTAACTAATCTATAATCTCATGTTGAAGGGGCATATACACTGATTTATATAATCAAGAGATACTTTGATATGCAACTTCAACGAAATTTTATTTCTCACGTACTAGTGAAATGAGATATCGTATCAATAATTTGAAAATGAATAAAATATAGGGTGGGGCTGCGATGAAACATAAATAATGGATCACTAATGGATCACATAATAATATGATTATGCAAAGTATTTAGATTTTAGAATTTCGACACGTTGACGTGAATATAAGATAATTCATGCCATACACGTTTTCAATTCATTGATTCTCTATATTTAGAAAAAAATTGATCTGATTCCCATTTCTCGAATAATGAAGTAGAAGTGAGTTTGTTAGATTCAAATCGTTTTAAATGATTATTTGTAGAATATGACTATAAAATAATTAAGTTAATTGTTAATAATTAAAATTAATTGAAAAATATGATATAAACTAATTTAGACCAAATAAATTTCTCTAAAAACATAAAAAATTAAAATTAAAAATAAATAATAAAAATTCATTGAATAATATGAAGCATTAACACAAACGTGTGAGAAGGAATCTCAACTGATTTACTGAGGGCACATTTTGCCACCTTAATAACCGAGCAGCCAATTTTGAAGCCAGATTTATCAGCTCTCTGTTAGTCCTATTTCATCCACTATCAACATTTATTGGAACTTTTTAGTTAATAATGTATTTAAATTTTGTAAATGATCAATGTATAGTATTATTCATTTTTAACGTTTTAATTTTTAAACTCGTTGATTATTAAATATTAATGCATTTAACCTTTTAGTTATTTTTGTTATGGTAAAATATACAAATATATTTCAAATGATTAATTTTTTCAAATATTCCAGACTAACAGTATTCTCAAATAAATGTTCAAACTATGTTATTTGTTACAAATTCATGACAGGAGCGAAAATTCAGTGACGGAGAATTAATGTAGCTCGTTAGATTACACAACACTAAAATAGTCTACATAGAATTATATGTGGGATCATAATTTAAAATATTTGTTTAAAAAGCCCACGTATGATTACACACGGGATTATAATTTACAATTTAAAATATTTGTTTGAAAGTCCATGTGTAATCCTACATGAATTTTTTTAGTGTTGACATGTAATTCGGCAAGCCACATCAATTTTCATCATCCGATTTTTGTTCTAGTCATAGATTTGTGACAACTAAAATAGTTTGGGTACTTATTCATAATACTCTTATTTTGAAATATATTTGAGAAAAATTGAATAGTTTGGAATATATTTGCGTGTTGACCTTTTGTTTATGTTAATGAATTTGAACGATTAATGTTGTAAAGGATTTGTTTATTTTTTAATTTCCATTCACTATTATTTTCTTGTAATTTTCCTTCATCCAATAAAGGCGAAAATCTTTATTTTAAATAGTAATTCATTCTTTGCAGCCTTATTTTTTATTTGCTGGTTACTAAGATCATGATGATTTAATTTACAAAATTTTATTAAATTAGGATTTTTTGGAAATAAATTAAATTAAAGTTTATTGAATATCAGAATACATATAATATATTGTAAGAATATTTATACATGTGTTGAAACGTGTCAAAAATTGCTTTTGCAAAATTTATTATTATAAAGATAGTGAATTTTAACTTTTTCATGCGACTTTTTTCACCAATCACCACTGCAACCACCCTAAGAATTCATGAAATTTTTCTTAGTAAACAACTTTTATTTAAGAAATAACTCTTTTCTTGTAGGAAACTTCCATGATTTAACGAATCTGGCCCAGAATATTTCCTTTTAGAACAATAATATGGGATAAGAAGTTGTATTTGTCTGTTTGCAATTTGTTTTTTTCTAATACTCACTGGAAAAATGAAAAAAGAAAATGCTTTACATGTGAATAGAAACGGCAAAACGGTACTCCTGTTAATATTTTCAGAAGGAGTATTATTCTCGCATCAATGGAAAAGACACTTTTTGAATTCGTGATCTCGATTTCTTTGAAAAAAA
>AYJT01018286.1:0-13218 GCA_001278415.1 Ocimum tenuiflorum | reverse complement strand
TGAAAAAGGTATGTTGTATTTGGCCAATGAGAGGAGAAATCAATCAAGAGAATCCGAGAGTCACTGTTCATACCGTAGCACTGATATATGCATTCACAACTTTAACTACGCGCACAATCTAACAACAACATGATATAAACTATAAGGAAAAATTACCTATAAAATCAAACAACAGTAAGGGCAGCCAATTAAATAACAGGGCGGAAAAGGGGAAAGTAACCTGGAAGGGCCAGACATGGGGGTGATCAAGCTTGGAGAAGATGTCGCGAATGCGGGCGAGGCGGCGCTCGTGGTCGCGCAATCCAATGGAGTCGCCGCGCTTGAAGTAGACCTTGACGAGCACCAAACCCTCGTCGTGTTTGCAGAGTATGGACTTGAGGAATCGGTCCCTGCCCAAAACTTCCTTCAGCACCAAGTTGTATGACGACGGCAAATCATGCAGGTAGTACTCCGTTGCCGACGCCTGCGTCGTCCGAGCGATCTTGTTCCCCATACAGCCCGCCCCTCAATTTCCGCCCAATTTTATTGAGATTTCAGATTCTAGCGCTTGTGATTCTATATGGAGATGGAAGGGAAATTTTGAAGGCATCTGGGTGGGATTTAGGGGCTGTGGACGAGGATTGATAAAGTGATTGCCATGGGAGTAGAGGATTTGGAGCTGTTGCAAAATCTTAACTTTTGGTTGAACTCCTCGTGGATGAATGAGAGAGGCCGTTTTTGGAATATTGAGTTACGACTCCGGACCTAGTTATCCATCTCAAGTCACTGCGCCATCAAGGGGCTGTAGATATGGTTTGATAGTAAATGAAATATGTATACGTCTCCATTCTAATAAATTTGTTTGATATCTAAGTTTGATTTTAGAATCATGCGCAATTTAGATATGAAAATCTTAATTTTTCAAATAAATAAAAATAAAATAATTGATTAATTATTAATGATATATAACTAAAAAAAATATTATGAATAAAAATTGGGAATCTAATCTATGTCATGGCTTTTGTGGATTCCTAAATTTTTTCAAATCATTTCCAGACCTTCAATTCGAAATCCGTCAACCAAATGGTGGTTTTCGGAATTGTTAGAAAGTAAAATATTTTGATGTTGTCAGAAACCATGTCAGTAGTATAGAACTGATGTTTGCATGTAATATTGTATAGGTCTGAATTGTAATAGTATAGGTTCGCGGAGAACTGAAGCTGGAAGATTCAAGATTTAGAAATTTTAGAAGATCACGTTCAACCCAGTTGTGTGATTTACAGCTGAGCTCATCGGCTGTGAAAGAAAACCAGCTGCAGTTCACCTTGAACTGACAGCTAAAGTAAAAGACAGATTGACTCCAGAGCTGACTTCCAAAAAGGGAGCTGACATCCAAGGAATCTCTCCATCAAGTCAAAGGATTTCTCAGTTGTCTTTTCCTACAACTGAGACAAAAAGAAGAACTTTCAAGCTGACTTTAGGGATGTCTCTGAAAAGACATTCTGATAGTAATTATTATCCAGCGGTTCAAAGCCGAAAGTTGTCGGACCCATGGATAAAATCCTAAAAAAGCCTGCTAAAAGTAAAGCAACGGCTCTATACCTCTAATGAGGGATTTAACTATTCATGTCATGCTTTTTACCTGCCTCCCAATGGCACTATTCAAATCCGACGAGTATAAATAGTGCAGTCAAAGGAAGAGAGAAAATAACTGAAAAACTGAATCTCCATCTACTCTAAGCTATCTACTCGCTCTCTCTACAATCATCTAAAAGCTTTCCGAGTTCTAAACTAGAAACCCGAAGAACATAAAGTTGTTCGTTAGCTAAAGGTTTCCAAGACCTTTCTTCAGACCTCCGTCTAAGAAAGGATAACCACCAACCCGATTCACGTTCTGAAGGGAACTGAAACCTTCACCTGACAATCAAAGAAGCCTAGGAGATGGACTCCAGTAAAGCTTTAAAGATTAGCCGTGCCTGCGACTAAAAGCATTAAAGCTCTCCGTTTTAAAAGAATCTGAGTTGTAAACCGTGTTCAATCACTGTGTATAACAAAGATTAATCAATTCCCTTCATCTGAAGGAAGAGAGGACTTAGGATTTTTTAATCTGAACCTCTGTAATATCCTGTGTTACTTACAAGCTTTTTGTCACTTCCTTTATCAAGTGTTCATTTGAAACCCCACTACCCACAGTAGCTGGAGTATAACTGAAGAAATTCTAACTGATCCTACTCGATAACATATCTTCAAGAAAACCCAGCTGACTTGCCCACAAGACAACTGAAATAAAATTGGGCTTACATTTCATGTTTATATTCCGCAATCGATTATTCTACTCTGAATTGGGACCAACAGGAATCATTCAATGCCAAGTGAAAAACAACCACTTCGGTAAGTCAATTGAATTTTCCCAATAAAAGAGAGACTCGGTCAATTAACTAAGTGGGTTCCACGGGCTTTCACAATTTCCTATTCTTTTCACCTAATTTCCAAACACAAGCTTGATGAGTAAAGTATTGGTCAAATTAACAGGCATGATTCAAAAATTTTATGAATCAAAATGGAAAATTAATTATTCAAAACCAAACCAATTAAATCATATTTAAAAAGGTTTGTTTTGCCTCAATTGCTCTCGTTTGCTAGAGTAGTTGTCATTGTGTCTTTTCCATGCACTTTCTGTCATGCTTCTTTGCAAGTTAGTCGTTGTCCTTGTAGTTTATCTACGTAGAGTTGCTCTTGGTGTTTGTTGCCCGTTTGCATCAGTTTTCTTGGATTTTTTGTCTCCTTTTTGTGGATTTTCTGTTGCTGCGTTGTCGCCCATTTTTGCTAAGTTGTCGCACGGGCTTTTGGCTGTTTTTTTATTAGCTTAACAATTGGTTTCTCTACAATTGTCCCTTAGAGGTTTTGTTTCTTCTTAGGAGGTTTTTTGTCGAAATTACTCTTGGATGTCGTTAGTCATGTTGTCTAAGAGTGAGTCATTCTTTCTAAGTTCCTTGTGAGGCTTTCCCCTCTTTGTATCCCTTGTTATGCCCAAGTTTTGATTGTACCGCCTTGATGACAATTCTTTTATTTATTTTATGCATCCCTATTTCGTGAGTTGCTCTTGGTGAGCAGTCATGCTTAGTGTCGTTCTTTGTGCCTCGTTCGCTTTTGTGTGGTGAATTTTTAGTTCTCAATGAATTCTTGGTGAGTCTTTTAACTTTTCGCGAGTTGTTATGTTTTGTGTTTTTTGTATCTTAGTGATGTGTTTTGTTGATTTGTTTTGCTTTGTGCAGGTTTTAGCGAGAAGTTGGTTGCGATGACATTCCCACTTATTCCACACCAGCCTAGATTGATACAATAATTACGGCCCAAAGGTGGAGATTTTTTTAGTGTTGGCCCATTTTTATGTGGCCCTTATTCTTGGAGTAGGCTTCTAAGCGACGGTGTAAATGAGTTGAACTATTCGTGAGCTAATCGGATATCGAGTCAACAAAAAATTCGTTCGAACTTGTTTAGTGAAGCTCGTTAATTAAATGAATCAAACTTGAGCTGTAGTATCCGATTCGTAAGCTTGTGAGCAAGCTCGTTAGCCAAAAATAGTAAAATATATGAAATTATTAATTTTGTAAACATATATTTTTATTCTTTAGATAGTGATAAGTATAATAAATCTTTCAATTAACTTTGTTATTTACAAGAAATTAATGAATTTGAGTAAATATAATATTTTTTGTACTATTTAAATTTGAACTATATTTTGAAAGTTCGTTAAGGCTCGATTAAGTTCGTGAATATCCAAATATTTGACAATAAAGCTCGAAGTTCAACTCGATACTAAACGAGTCAAATTTGAACTCGGTACTATTCGATTCGGTTCGATCACACCCCTATCTAAACCCATATCCCACTGAAACCTAATTTTCCTAAATTAGCCCACTATTCACCTTATATCTCCCATTCTCGTTCTCCCTTTGTGCGCTGCAACTGAGTTCCCTGTATGCTCCTACTCGACTTCGTTAGGCTCTTCTCGTTCATTGCAATACTATAATATCTATAGAGCATCCTTTTGGTTTGTGGGCAACATCTTGTGTTGTTGCGTCCTCCGTGAAAATTGCCTCCTTTGAGAGCAACCTGATTTCTACCCTACTAACTTTGATTGAGTTGCCAGCGTGTGGATTGTCTGAGGAAGGCTCAAGCTCGGTGTGCCGTAGGCAGTGACATTTGTGGAAACCATGTGAGGAACATGAGCCAAGTAGCCAACCAACGGCGACGTTGTGGTGGTTTTACCATTCGGCAGCCCCCGGATTGGTACCCAACAGACTCAATTAAAGATCAATTAAGTTTATGAACATCTGAGGAGACATTTGGTTGGTGGGTTTGAAATGGGGGAATTGAATTAAATTGAAAATAAGTTGTTTAATTGGTAATTTTGGAATGTATATTTGGGAATGATTCCCAAATATTTGAGAACCAACCAAACTCTTTTAATTTGGTGGGTTTCATTCTCAAACTCATAGTCATTCCCTCTGCTATTAAACTCATACTCATAGTGATTCTCGATAGTTCAACCCGGCACTAAATGAGTTAAATTTGAGCAGAACACAACTCAATTCGATTACACCCCTTATGTGTGTATGTGTATATATATGTGTTTTTCTTTATAATATATTAATACATAATTTAGTAGATATTGACCACGTAAGTTGTAACACGAATGTATAAAACTACTTTGTGTATAAAACACCGGTCAATGTAATAGCGCCGTGGCCAAAAACTTATTTCCGAACTGTTTCTCTAAAGAAAGAAAATAAAACTTATTTTCAAATTACCAACACCAAATCATGACATATCGGTGAAGTACCTTATTGAATGGCATCTCTTCTTCTTTCTCTCTTTTATTAGATTGGTATGTGTATTTAATCTTTTTAGATGTTACAATTATAACTGTATTTTCAATTTAAACAAATAGAATTATTATGAAATATGCTACAATTTCAATTATAGCGAACTATAGTAGAGAATAGAAACACAAAATTCCACCAACAAGAAGAATTAACTAAAATTACTAAAATTGATAAAATCAGAATATAAATGGAAATTATATCGATCCCATGTCGAGCAATTTTAACACTATATAAATTAAGATTCAAAAAATTAATAATTAAAAAAAACTATTATAAAATATTTCCTTTTAGTACATAGTAATATAGGGCAAGCTTGTGAATGAATGACGAAACGCATCAACAAAATAACAGCAATTATACAATATTTTTTTCTTAATTTGACTGATTTCTATGTAAAATCTTATTTATTTGACTGGTGCATTAGTATACCTCTATTTTATACGTATTAAACGGAGGTAAAAAATTTTGTTAGACTGTCTAAATATTTAAATGTGTCTAAATTGTTCATTTTCACCAACTCAACCTCATATTCGTGATGAATCTTAAATCCAAACGCATATTCACATTGAATCCCAAACTCAAACACAATTAAATAATTTAGACAGTCTAACAGAATACCTAATCTTAAACAAAATATATATATATGTTAACCGACTCACGGAATAATATCCCCGATAACAATTATAAATTTCGGCTCTCCTATAAAAAAAAGTAAATAAAATAATGTTATAAATATTTTTATTTTTATTTTTATTTATATGGAAATTATTTATATATTTTAATTAATTGTATTTTTCCTTATAAAAAATATAGTAAACAAACTCATTGATTAAAACAAGAAAAGCAATTTCTCTTTGCATGTGCATTTCTTCTCTGATTTTCTTCTTTATTTTTATTCTTGTTCTATTCTATCACTCTTTGCATTAAAAATTGATTGGAGAATCATGCAATCGAAGGTTGGACCTGTTAGGAATTATACTTAGTTTTGTTGATGTAAACTCAGCTGATAAAAGCTTCTTAAACTTAGATCTTGTATTAGGTTATGACCATTATAATAAATAGAATAGTCGAAGACTGAAGAGCTGAAGAGTCCAAGATTGAATATCAAGTCAGAAGAACCAGAACTGACAAGGAACTCAGCTCTAAAGGACCAATTCAACAGACTTGGTCCTTATAAAGACCTGAACCGAGAAGAGAAAAACTCAATTCAGAGGATCCAAGAACACCCAGTTTTAGGAGGAAACTAAGACAGTTCTGGGATCTACTCAGCTGGCAAATCCAAAGGAAGAACTGCTTTAGCCAACTAACTAAGCTTCGGAAGAACGAAGTCATCAACTGAGCCATTCCAGAAGATTCAATTAGCTGCAACTCAACCACGGAAACAAGAGAGCTGACCAGATCCATCAAGTCGTACGATGAGCTCAGAAGTGTTAGAAAAGTTAATTCATGAATGTGAGTAACGGCTACCTGACTACAGCTCACGTCGGATTTATCAGAAGAAGCTATAACAGATCAAGCAAGATAAATCCAAGGGGGAATTGGCACCATAGAATCAATATCTGAAGATCAAAACACAAGACCAACCCCTCCGGAATCTACATAGAGCCACTCACATAGAGCAGATTTCGTGATCCTTTCTCAACCAACCATCCAGCCTGTTCGTGAAGAGAACACAAACCTTCAACCTGGAGGACGTGAAGCAAGTATCCAAGAGGCGATCAAGGCTCCGTTCGACGCCGTGCCTTAGTCCTCGAGCGCCAATACCCAATGACTGAGATGATGGACTTATTGTAATCCGTGTTTAAAAACACCGCGTACTTTAAGTTAATCGTGGATTCCTTTCTGGTTGATGAAGGAAGAGAGAACATAGGAGCGATATCTCTGAATCTCTTTAAAAATTATTGTGTAAGTTTATTATTTTTATGTATATACTTTTCTTTTTATATTCTGACATACGAATGCATGCTATTCGACTTTTATTTAGTTTCACGGTCAGCTCTGTTATCCTTACAAATTGTCGCATAACACTAAAATTCTCGACTGCCCATTATAATAACACTTGTCAATTTTGTTACAACATAACTGACTCTGATCTAGCAAATCGCACTTTATTTTAACTAAACAACACAAACTCTCTCTTCTAAATCTTCAGTGACTTAACTCGAGCCTAAGGATATTTATGGGCCTACAATTAATTCTGCACACTTCCGTATTCTTTTCTTAACTTTTCTTACCCTTCTGCCCAGGTTCTCATACTTCCACACTTTCTTTCTATTTTCTGAGATCTGGAGATTCCATCTACTGATATCAGACCTCCTAACATCAGTTTATCTTAATATCTCTCTTATCATACTCTGATTTGGGACCATAATACTTTAATTTCGGACCAACAATATTTTTACATCGAACCGATTATCACAATTATACAATTAGTAACGCCTTCTTCTTTTTAGGGTAAATTAGGAACATCATAATTACTAAAACGGTGTGAAAACACTAAAAAAAGGAGGCGTGTCATAACTTTGGGGGGCAAGATTGTAAACTCGAAAATTAGGGGAAAAAGTGCAAAGGTGGTGGTGACTCGGATTTGGATTTCTTCAAAATCAACCTTATCCTTTTTCCCCAAATTCAAACTCTCTGAAAGCGACCCTTCCCCTCCACGGTGGCAACGCCACGATCAAATCAAATCAATTAAAACCCTAAATTAGTCATAATCCCAATTCCCCACAGCCACAAATCCACATATAAAATTAAATATAAAAGACCCCAGCCACAAATATATACAATCAAGTCCGTATATATATGCTCCCTCCATTGAGGACTCAGCAGGAACACATCACCTATGCGTCGTTGAAAATGGGGTTACAGGAGTTAAAGCAAGTGAAATGGGCGGATATGGAGGAAGAGGAGAATTGCGAGTCGTTGGAATCGTCAGATCCTTCGTTTTCGTCTTCTTTATCGGAAGATTTGGAAGACGATGCAGAATCTTCGTCCAGTTCTTCCCCTTCTTCGCGCGGCCCGCTTTTCGAGTTTGCAGATCTCATGGCTCAGCTTCCGATCAAGTAAGTTCAAATATGCTTCTCAGTTCTCGCAATTAATTAAATTATTGTTTAATTTCATCTCTGGATAAATTGATTTACCGATTGATTGTGTGTGATGTAGGAGGGGACTGTCGAAATTCTACGATGGCAAATCGCAGAGCTTTGCGTCGTTGGCGAGTGTGGGGAGCGTAGAGGATCTGGCGAAGTTTGGTAAGAGAATGAAGTCGTGTAAGAGCTTCGGAAGCAATTTGCATCGGGGCAGATTTGGTCCGAAGCCGACGATCGCGAAGAGATCTTCTCCGAAAAGAAGCTTGAGCTTTTCACCTTCGTCGCCGGCCAAGGGTACAATGGCTGTCATATGAGCGAATCTCGATTCTGCTTGTTTTTTTGACATCTATGGAGGAAGATGTTTGCTAATCGTGTATCTACAAAATGCGTTTAATTTTTTTTTTCTTTGGCCAATTTCTATTGCGGGAAGGCGTTCCAAGTGATGTTTAACGAGAACTACGAAAAATGAAATGGAAATACCACTAACTTGTTTACATACGATATTAATTTTTTTTGTCTATAAGATTTGTTGTGTTTTAATTTGTGTGTGTGTGTTTAAGTTGGGGATGTTTTCCCATGGAAGAAAAAGTTGGGGAAGTTTGGAGGGTAGCATTTAGGGTTCGAACCAATGTTTTAGTGATTGTGGATCGAGATTACATTTTCTAGTTTTATTTCGTATTACAAATTGAATTTTTATTAATGCTTTTTTCAACTTTAATTTTGTAGGCATTAGTTCAATTTTACAAACATTTATGTGATTTTATTAGATATAACCAAGACTTTGTAATTTTTTTTTTCAATTAGTTAATGATGGACTAACATTGATTATTTTACAATAATATTTTGAAAATGATTAATATAAACTTAAGTGATTTTCATAAAATTATATTAAAGTCTACAAACTAAAAATCAAGAAAAATAAATACAATACAATAAAATTTGATATTTAATACAAAGATATAATGGGAATCCATACCATTTTTTAGTTTGTTTGTTATCATCTAGTTTTTGTGTCAAAGTTTGAGTCATTGTGTTCTTTTTCTTTTTAGAGGTTGACTCAAGTGTGCTTTTAAGTCACGAGTCTATTTCTATTTTTAAAATATAATATTCAATAGTTATTTAGAAAAAATAAAAAGAAAAAATATGGCTATCTATCTTGAACTTTATAAGTTTACGAAATTGTATCCACACTTTCAATATTGTGCTAAATCAAGGGAATTATATCAAAAATAGCAACTACAAATGCATGATTCATGGTTCGCTCGGTTTAATTTATGAATATTGAGTACGGGTTTGACCATTCTATTAAAATTATTTATTTTGAAATGATAAAAATAAAAAAAATGATAAAATAAGTTTATAAAATTAATTTGATGATAAAATAATTAAAAACAAAAAAACTTGGAAATTAAAAATAAATCAAATGTAATTATCAATAACCTGAAATAAAGAATAATTATAAAAATGAGATGAAATTTAATTGTGAAAATTTTTAAAATAAATAAATAACATACCAGTTATAAATTATACAAAATGAAAATAAAAAAATATTAATTTTGAAGATGCTATTTGGGAATGAGAACAAACTCTCCCCAAGGAGGAGGGTTAGTGATTCTCGAAATTGATTTCGAAACTTTTCTATCATATGGTAAGTTTCAAAATTATTATATTTTTTAATTTCAAAATACTAATACCGTCAATTTCTTTTTTTTCTACGTTCGTTTTTTGGATTCTAAAAAATGATATTATATTCTTCACTGAATCAAAAACAAATTTCACCTTCCCCAAATCCACAATTTTACTCCTTTCACCAAAAAAACGAGAAAACAAAAAACCCTGAAACCAGTAAGGAGTCCTAGACTTGGACAAGCAAAAAAAATTGCAGGAAAAAGAGTGGAAGAATAATACAATGGCACTGATTCCACTTCAAAAATCAAATGTATAGCCAGCATAAAGATTTTATCATTGTTCTTCGTGAGCTGCAGCAAATCAACAACAGAATCAAATACATACAACATTTCCCTTCATAAACACCAACTAATATGAAAAGAAGAAAATAAACATTCATATGGAATCAAACTCACAGCGGTAAATCTATTTTTGATTTTGTGCTACAAATGACATCCAATGTCATGTTACCCCAAAATAATCTATCTGGATCCCTTGTTACATAGTGGTATTACACATTATATTACATTGTTCGGATTACTGATTTGTGTACAAATTAATGGAGATCAATCTTATTCATAATAAGGAAACATTTTATCTAGAGGTGGACCCAGAGTTTGAACCTCGTGGGGTCGACAATGTGGGTAGTGTGTACGTGCATGTCGACAACAGAATTATTCTAAAATTTTCAATATTAAAACCTTTCTCTTACCATTTTCACTTTATCTTCTTTGTTCCCATCAAGGTAAAGAAAAAAATATAGTCAACTACATATTTATACTTGCAAAATTTTCGACTTGTCGTGAGGGCAACTGGGATCGTGGGGTCGGCCGACCCCAGTTGCTCCCAGAATGGGTCCACCTCTAATTTTATTATAAACGATCACCCTTAATCAATACACCTATCAAGAATTCATGTAGTGTAACATTATTGTGTAATAAATGATTCGTAGTGTGAAATAATTGACGGTGTTAGTAGTGTGGGATGAAATTACATAATATAATATAGTGTGGGATATAATTCTATAATATTAAAAGTGTAGAACATAATTCCATAAATTCTTAAAGTTTAGGATAGCTAACCATATTTTTCCAAAAATGAAATCAATATTGTCCCATAGGGTCTAATAAAAACCCATCAACTTTTATGAAGTCTCACCGATTAGATCCAAATTGAGATTGAATAAATCAGAATTAAAATATGAAATTGAGATTAAAGCACTTTTTGTCAGATGTTTTTTGCGTAGAAATAAAAGGGCAAAGAGGGACTTTTTTCCGGTTGCATTTGAGAAAATATATTGATATATCCAAATCTTTACATATTTATGATTTTATTATACTGTTTGAAAATTATGTAGTTCTATTTCAAACTGTAATTTATTACATAATTTTATCTCGACGATGTTAAATTTTTCTGTGGCGCCAACTATTTGTTTGATGCAGCAATTACTTGGATTTAAATGAAGAGTGCTAACCAAAACAAAAAACATCTTTGTAAAAATGGTCTACATTGTCGAACTATCGTAAAAAAGGAAAATTCTAGGACGGGTACGTGAATAGTGTCCACTCTTTTGTGATTTCCAACCCTCCACAAGATGGGGACACTACCCGCTCATGTGGGATAGAATTCCCCCATAGAAAAATAGAACTCAGTGTTGAAAATTTCAAGCAGAATTGGGTTTTTCCATTTTTGAAGAAAAGCAGAACTGTTTTTGGACATGCTGAAATTGAATATTTTTTTAATTAAGTACAATATTAAATAAATTCTACCTAATGTCCCCACATAGACTCGAACACTTGACCTTTAAAATCATAAGAAATGTACTTACCGCCACACCTGGAGGTGGTAAACTGAAGTTGAACATTTTCATACGAAGGAGAGCTACTAGTCGTTTTCTTTTAAATGAAAGTCCGATCATTTAATTTAGGCATAAAAAGATGAGCTCAAATAGAATTAAAGAATTGAGGCTTTCTGAAGGGAAAAAAAAAAAAAAGTCGTTGAAGATCAACTAAATTCTTTGGCAAACACTTTGGTTACATCGCCTAAATAATTTAGGCGGATTTAAATAGTTTATTTCCATCAACCAAACCCTTGCTCTTCTTTGATCCCAAACCTAAACCCATATCCTTCTTGAATTCTCAACTCAAATCTGCCTAAATAATTTAAACGGTTTAACGGGATACCTCCTCAAATTATTTTAATGTAAGTCGGCTATGAGCCCAAATGCATATCATGCAAAGTATTTGTTATTATTTAAGGTTATAAAGCCTTTAGAGCTTGCTACAACTTTTTATTTTGTAGGCCTATTAAAGTCCATTGTTTTCTTTCATTTTTATTTATTTTCTTGTGATATTTCCAAGGTTGATTTTATTTACAATTTTCATTTTTTCTATAATACCCATAATTAATTAATGTAAAAATATTTTTAAATAGATATTTTTTTATCTTCGTAACCCCCAACATTTAAATCTTTTCTATATTTTCATCATTTTATTTCAACAACCCCCACAACTCCTTCAACATCTAATATGTTTATAACGATGTTCGGTAACATTTATAGCTTCATATACATCTACTTCAGAATAATCAATATAATTGAATATAAAGATAGATTTCACAGATTCCACTAGCTATTGAACGATACTACGCATTCGCAGCATGTGTTCTTAAATCTGCGATCGAGTACATGATTCATTTGGTCCAAAACAATGAACAACAGATCCAAACAAGAAATTAGAGAATCCATAAGTTCAATATTTTTCGTTGGAGTTAATGAACAATCGTACTGTGTGTTGGGAAATTAATATGTGGGTTTTTATGCTCGATTTGTTGCAACTACAAAAACTCGTAAAATTGTCAAATTATAGATGTTGATAACATTCAGAGCAACTGACAGTGGAAACATTAAAAATAACTGCGAAATAAATGCACACAAATATAAATTTTTCACAAGTTTCTTTCACCTTAGGCAACATTTTATTAAACAAAAATATATTGACAATACAATACAAAAGTGAAACATCTCACGATTTTGGGTTCCTCCTTACAGCGGCACAATTCGCTGGACCGAATTCCTCCTAACGGTTGAACCTCCACGAGTCAACTATAGCTATCACACTACGGGTTGGACAAACAATATCCTAAATAAACTACTTCGTGATTTAGACCTCACATAGGTTAACCTCACTATAAAAGTCTAACTAATCTAGTAAAAGAATGACTGAGAACAAAGAACGAGAAGGTGCACGATTTTTGGTTTGGGAGAATTTGTAGCAGCTTTTTCGGTCACAACATTCTTCTATTTATATAGCATCCTTGAAATGTTCCGGTCGTTCACTTTTTCACTCACAGAAATGTTGTCCGTGGGATAGGGCAGTTATTTATCCGTTTGCCCATGATCTCCACCTTGCAGCCATGATCTTCAAACCTCCTCTCCCATCTTCTCCGGCACGTTCATCTAAAAATTTTCAGAGCATATCTTAATTTAATTTCTGCATAAGGAAATAAGAGAATTAAAAGGAAATTAAAACGTTGGCTCAAATATAGGAAATGTAGGAATGCGAAAACTGAATTCCGTTTCATTTTGCCTGGACTAG
>AYJT01018271.1:0-17165 GCA_001278415.1 Ocimum tenuiflorum | reverse complement strand
AGGCACTATGTGAGGGAAATTAATAAGAGTGAGATCGTCCAGGCTTCGAACTAGTTATATTTTTGGGTGGCCTATAAATTGCCTCCATTTGAGCGATTGTCATCGTCTGACGATCCGTCCATCGTTGTCTCCACATTCTTCGACCTAAGCTTGATTTTACAGGCTATATAATTCTCCATCTGAAAAATAATGACAAAGGGTTGATCGAAAATACACACGAGCATTCACCAATTGTCTTAGACGAGATGGTATTCATCACCTCTAAGTAATTAAGAGATCTGTCCAAATCACCCTACTCAAATAAAAAAAATAAAAAAAGAAATACACGAGCATTGCATTTTCTTTTAACATGCTCTCAAAAGTTAATTTTAACACATATTTTAGTTTTTCATGCAAGGTCAAAGCGTCGTAATAACCGAGCTACTCAATTCAATAAAAGCTATTTTAAACTCATTTAGTAAAGCTCATTAATTAAATGATTCGAACTTTAGTTTGATAATTCTTTATTCACAAACTTATGAACAAGTTCATTAACCGAAAATAATTAATTTTTAAAAAAATATGTATTTTTCCTCAAAAATAAAAGTAATAATAATAACTATAACAATTATTTGATTAGTTGTGTTAATCATAAGAAGAAGAATGTATTTGATTACATATGCTACATTTTTGTGAATAAAATAAGTTAAGAAAAACAATAAATGTTAAACATAAATCTTAGGTTCCGTTTGTTTATTTATTTATTTTTTTTGAGAAAAAGTCTACTTCACATTGTTCAGAAAAATACATTCAAAATTATCAGCACCTTTTATTTCTCCTCAACAAAAAAAAATTACAAACAAACAACTTCTCATGACTTCTTTAGAAGTACTTCATTTTTCCAATACAAGCTTCAAACGGAGCTTAAATTTGGAACATAGATTTGGGCCCGGTCGATACTTCAAAGTAATCATTAATGAAGGTAAACTATGTAACTTGAGCAAATTAGTACTCACACTGGTAGAGGTGGTGGGAATTCGAGTGGGATGGCACCGGAACTCGTTCATCTTCCAATCGGTTAGGTTTCCATCAGCGTTATCGTGGAAGAAAAGTTTGGTTTTGAATCCAATCACTTCCTCATCGCTCCCTTTAATATTCACGTCGTCTTTGTATACTTTCCAATACCCACCCGGCGTTGCTCGAATCTCCCCTTCTCGTCCTCCTTCTCCGTCGCCCCACCTTTTCCACATCTCGTCCTTTGTGAAAAAGAACGCCTCATTCTCTTTTGCATACTTCAATTCTTCAAAGTACAAAAAACACATGCACATACATACTGTTAATTTATGTATCCATGGCCTACTAGAAGAGAAGAGAAGAGAATTGCCTAATATCATTTATATCAACTAAATAATGCAAAGACTAGAATTGTTTGACGCAATCCAAAAACACAAACGTCTCATCTAATGGCTTATCAGTAAATTATGGATGATGACTATTGAAAAAACCCTAGAATCGAAATCCAAACTCAATAAATTGGGTAATAAAATAATTTAAGATAGGCATCAGTCACAGGTTGGATATCATTCCTTTTTTAAAATATGCAACCTTCAAGATTCTAACAAATCGGTATAAACCCTAACAGCGGAAAAGGGTGGGTGTCTGCGGAAGTCCAAACTCCAGAAAGGTTTGATTTTTATACTTTGCTCAAAGAAAAGAAAAGATTCGATTTTTATACGGTCATGCTTCTTAAAGAATCAATATCACTGATCAGAATGTGATGAGCCAGCAAAAGTAGAGACAAAATCAGCAAAATTTCACTGATTTTAACATAATCTGCTCCGATTTGCTCAATCCCTCAACCCTAACTCGTGCCGACAATGCCATTACGAACAAGAAGTAATTTTTTGTGGAGGGCAAGCTTTGTTTACCTTAAATAAATGGCGGTAACAGAAAACGAGCAAATACATGAAATAAGACAAGTAAAAGAGACTTACTGTAAGGAAGTTGATGAGGGTCGTATTCAAAGACGTTATCGAGATCGACGACGTAATCGGAGGGCAGTTTCTGACCGTTCAATTTAGGGATCAAATAAAACTCGATCAGCTCGGAATCGGTGGGGTTGAATGTGAAGCCTTGTGGCAAATTAAGCTCCTGGTGAGAATGATTATTAGATGAGGAGGCCATTACCATATCGTCTGAGTTCTTGATTCTCCGGCGCAGGATGTAATAATTGTGGTTTGATTTGCAAGAAACAGTCAGATTTTCTGTATTTATAGCCAAGAAGAGAGGTATCCTCATTAAGGCCCGAATTATTAATATTGCACTAATAGGTATTAGAAATCAATATTTGCTATCGACGTGAAATCGTGCCAATCTTTTAAGGCAAATAACAATTCTACTATAAAAGTTGATAGAATTCATTTATATGTATATTTGAATACTTCGATATGTCGTGTTTCAGTTGAGTATTTACTATTTCGACAGATATTTTTGGATGTTGATACAATCTTTATATCTCTATATCCCAAATCATGCAAAAATCGGTTAATCTAAATAGGCTCAGGCGCCTATTTAGGCCCGATTTAGTATTTAAACTGGTTTCCCTTTAGAATTTAAAGAATAAAACCTGTAAATAATAGAAAATAGAAATCGGATGTGGGAGGCAAATATTGATTTCGTTTTTGTGAATTGAGAGAAACCAAAATTGGAAGCTTCGCCCCTGGCCGCCGTTTGAGCCACGCCGACTGCCGTCGTCGGCGTACATTGCCTGGTTTCCGCACCCCATTGTCTAGTTTTCGTTTTCTATGAGTCATTTGGGAGTATTGCGTTGGTTTATTTTGAAATATTGTAATTGCGTTTTGTTGTTTTCTGCAACCCACGGGTGAGCTTTATTTGATTTTTTATTGCAATTATAATGCTTTTATGTTTAAAATATGAAAATAAAAATATATAAATTGGATTTTTATGTTTTCTGCAATTAACACATTAGCTCTTTTTTTTTAACCATCCTCTATTCATAAAGTTTATATATATCCAATGAGCTAAACATATATTGCTCTACACATAATCACATATGGTAGTTTTGCATTTCTTCAACTTAAGAGTTGATCCACATCAGCACTAAGATTTTAAGAAATTTTTGAACCAATTGACAGAATCCTTTGCATATCTCTTCCTGTTGTCCTTGTAGTCCACATAGTAGAGCCCAAATCTAGATGTGTATCCTGCTCCCCATTCCCAGTTATCTAGCAATGACCAAGCAAAGTAGCCTCTCACATTGCAACCGTCTTCTCTGTTAACAACAACAAAAATCACACAAACATTACATCCTATTACAAACACAACAACATTGATTGTTGCAACAACTTACTGTATAGCATCTTTCAAATTTGCCAAGTAGTCATGGTGATACTTGATCCGCTTCTCGTCCTTGAGGGCATCCTTGAGAGACGTAAAGGGGCTGTTTCCGTCATCCATTCCTGTCGAGGGAACGCGAAGAAAGTTAAGCAAACAAAAGCATAGTGTTGGTGGAACCAATCTAAGGTGTATATGCACCGTTTTCAGTAATGACTACTGGTGGATTCCCGTAAGTCTTCCTAATGTAGTTCATCAAGCTTCTTATCCCATGAGGGACAATGAACAACCACACAGAGTTAGCCTGCAAAATTTCCATAAATAATAGTTGGATTGAAATCTTTTCAATTCTAGAGTTGAATTACTCTGCAGCGTATGTTTGCCATACCCTATCGTACACCGGTTTTCCGATTGCAACGGCTGCAAGATTGGAGAAACAAGTTGAAAAGTGGGTCTAGATGAAGGAAAAATCAGACGGAGAAACGAGGATCAGGCAAAAAACATACGAAATGTGAAGGCTCCAGAGTCTGCGAGTGAGTCGTTGAGCACAACGCCGATGATGTTGGTGTTGTCTTGGCTTGCATACCAAGTTGTGTAGTGATTTATACCTATGAAGTCACAGGAGCCCTTCAGTAGCATTGCTTGCTCCGTTGTGAATTTCGGCAGCCTTTCGCGGACTCTCGTTCTCATCGACTTTGGGTATTCCCCTTTGATCAAAGGCTCAAGAAACCTGCACTTGAGGCCTTATTGTAACTATAGCTCTTCAAAAAACACTTCAAAAATATATTGTCCTTACCAACCCAAGTTGAAATCAATGGCTCTCTGTGTGGCATCAATGTCCTTTGAGGAATTGGATGCTGATTCATACCAAAAAGTATCCAATGATATCCCAATTTCTCCATGCTGTTTTGGCTGCAAGATAATAAAACTACATGATATGAGATTTGACAGAAGAAGATGGATGAATGCTGCCTTGTTTTACCTTGTATGATTTATGGTAGATATCAACTACAGTTGCATGTGCAAGAAGCATATTGTGGCCTACGATGTAGGGCTCGGTTGCTGAGTTACCGGCCCTGCAGAATGCGCGAAGAAGAATCGAGCAACGACCGGGCGCCTGCAGCCCCACATCATAGCCCTGCACAGCAAATGTATGAGGCTCATTGAAAGTGATCCAGTGCTTCACTCTGTCTCCGAACTCCTTGAAGCATGTTTCAGCATATGCAGCAAAGTCTGTGCTGTTTTATGAGAGTAAAATAAAGTTAGATTTCGATTGCAGTTCAAATGTTAAATTTAGGGTGGTGTTGATGTTTGGTTACATGATTTGAGGGCTGAGCCACCCTTTGTATTGGTCTTCTAGGGATTGAGGGAGATCCCAGTGGTAGAGTGTCACGTATGGTTCGATTCCTGCACGTATCGTGTTACGACATGTGTCACGTGTATAATATAAACTATATTTTAGGAAGGTGAGAAATCATAACATGTATCTTCATCACCTTGTGCTAATAGAGCGTTGATGAGCTTGTTGTAATGATCAATACCAGCTTTATTGATTTGACCACTTCCATCTGATGAACAGAAGTTAACATGATGTAAAATTTCCTTAAAGATTGAAGCATTTTCATGAAGAAATGTGTGTGTTCTTACTAGGATAAATTCTGGACCAGGCAATCGAAAATCTGTAGGCATCCATTCCCATGGTCTTCATTAAATGTATGTCATCCTGTAATAGGAAGACACGTGTAATGATATTGTGTTGGAACGATTTTGGTTCTTAAAATAATATATATATAATCCGTTTAGAATTCCTGTAGAGATTTAATGGATTATGGTATCAATACGACAAGAACACAAAATTTTGTATCATATTCGCGTCAGATCAAGGTTATCCAGTTCGTGTCATGTTCGAATATCCATTAAGTAATTAATAAAGAAATAGTTTTACTTTGATTTAATAATTTATAAATTAAGGTTATTATATTAAAACTAGGGATAATATATAAAGTAAATTCTTATTGTGTTTGTGTTGAATTCGTACCTGTTCGTGTTTCGGGCTTAATAGAGATTTTCGAGTCTTATCGTGTTTGGATTAAATATATCCTTAATAGTTAATAGGGATTTTATTTTTAAATTTTAATGGATCGTATCGCTAACAGTTCGACGTGATAACCAACACAAGACACGCAAATTACCACCCCTATGTTGTGGACCTTAAAGTATCATCAATAAGCAGATTAATTAATATTCTTGACTAAAAAAACTTACATTGTAGAGGTGGTATTGATCATCCGCTACGTCGGCGTTGCTAAAATCAAGAACTTTTCCTGGGATGAATAAAAAAAAGGAAGCATATTATAATAGAATGAAAAGGTGATAATTTAATTAGCATAAATTGTTTTTTTTATTTTTTTACCAAACTCGTGAGAGAATTTATCCCATATCGTTGGACCTCTTCCGTCCTCTTTAACAGCTCCTTCATACTGAAAAAGTAGAAGAGAAAATCAAATATTACTAATAAATCAGAGTAGTTCGAAACTAACAATCATCTCACGAGGGTCATTTATTTTTTATTTTATAGGTCTGAAAAAAACTAAGTTAAATCTTAAAGATTGAATAAACCCTAAATTAATAAAAAAAATACAGAAGTCGAAAAAATAAACCATCGAAATTTGAAATAAACCCTCTATGGGAAAATAATTACTGTACGTTGAGAATTGAAAACAAACTCTTAATATCATTTTTATAAAATGTTAATTTTAATTTTAAATTATTGAGGTTATTGTTAATTTTTATAATTCACCTAAATAAAAAAATAATAAATATTTGAATCTGGCCTGGAAGATATTTAAAAAGAAAAAGAAAAAAAATAACCTGATCTAAACCAATCAGGGTAGTGACTAGAAAAGAGGTTGGCCCCTGTCAATTTGCCCTTTAAACATCGAACCTTACACTATTGTGTCAAATCATGTCAATAGTGGGGGGATACAATATCCTAGGCCCTAGCTTCCAATTATGTGGAGTTTATATTAATTTGTAAACAAATAAGACAGTAATTTTTAGTTAATTATTTTTAATCAAAAACGCTCCAATACCTAATGTGAACACAAATTAATATACTCATAGTTGACGTATCGATATGATATTGATTATAGTATCAATTTTAATTATTCTCAAACACCTCTTGTATATTATCGAATCCTAGGTGAGCACATTTACTCGTGCCGCAGTCTAATGTTGATTTTATCATCAAATATGTTTTATTAGAAACTAATCTTATTGGACCTGATTGTTATTAATTAGCTTTAGTTTTAATGCAGAATAATACTGCACGTTCTGTTAGAATCCTAGCGTCTATTGACGGTTCAAATATTTTGCTTTGGATCAAACAAATTAATAAAAATAAATTACTAATTAACTCGTGTCATAAAAGTAATATTTTGCATACATGATGTTTTAACTTCTAAGTAATTACAAGTATACATTTATCAAAATCTGGCGTGCACAACATTCTTTTCGCACAAATAGATAGATTAAACGAGAATGTTTTCAAGTATGACATATGATAATAATTTTTTTTTTCAAAAAAAGGCAAATTCTACACCATATAATTTGGTACTACACACCTCTCGCATATTCGATGTATGCCTATATAAAACCCATGTATAAGCCCGCACCTCATGTGTAAAAAATGGTGTAACAAACTAGGTAAATATAATTTTCCTTTAAAAAAGATTAGATCTAACTGAAAAAGCGATAAAACATAAATTATAAAAATCATATACAATACTAGCTTGACTGGTTTAATTTGTGAAATTTTCAAAATATATCCACACCTTAGTAAATCTTAGGTCTCTTTACATCTCTATCGCAGATTAGGCAATAAAACGTAAATTACGACGCTGAATTTGATTTGTGATAATTTCAAGCTATACCTATTTAATTTGATCAATCTTTCAACTAACAACCGATTAAACTCAACTGTCAAACCACAATTTAGGGTAAGCATAACTGCATAACCGAACTATTACTCAAAAGTCAAACTAAACCAAAATTTTGGGATGATTTTGATTCGGTTGAAACTTTTTTGCTTGAACTTCTTTTAAATTTCAATTAGTTTGATTTGAATGAGATTGGCAGTTAGTTCATGGTATAATTTAAGCAAACACTAAATTAGTGATTTGGATGTTTCGGTTCGACTTTTAATCAAACCAATATGCACTGCACTAAACTACACTATGCTTCACCTCCAAATTTATTTATTAGTCCAACAATTCCAATATCATTACTTAAATTAGGTTAATATAGCCCGACTAATTGTTTGTCATCAGACTTTAATTTGGCAATATAGTATATGTAATCATTCAATATTCAGCGTTGAATAATCAAAGGATAGGAATAATAAAAGCATCAAATCATTAATGTTATGAAAGGAAATTAATAATACTTGAATGACAGTAAGAAAATAGAGGAATATAATTGATGACCAAAATAAGAAAAAAAAAATCTAGCATAAATTATTTCATGCATGAAATATAGAAAGTTCCGATATGAATGCCCACGAACAATAAAATAAAATAAATACATTTTCTAGAAAATTTCTCTCTCTCTCTCTCTCACAGAGGAATAATAAATATATACATTTTCTTGAAAATCTCCCCTGAAAAGGAATGTCTGATGCAGATAACTAGTCATTTTCTGGGTGGTGAATGGGTTACTCAATCCAATGATTATCTTTCAATCAAAACAAACAAACTTCACAAGACTAATCAAGAAATTATATTTTTAATCCCAGCACTAATGTACAAATCAAGAAAATGAATTTTAACTAATCAACAAATAATATTCCAAATGCTATATATATGTGAAAAGTTAATTATAATGCACATGCATCTATCATTATTATACAAGAGACTTTGAAATGTGGAGAGGAATACCTGAAAAGCAGAAGATGCAGTCCCAAAAACAAAGCCTTTAGGAAAGCTTGCTCTGCTGATATTCTGCCCACAACAAATCGGAATTCCGACAACCCCAGAAATCACAAAAATAAAACATTTGATGATGCCTTCTCTCACAGACATTCCTGCTTTCAATCTCTTCCTCATTTTGAAGCTTTAATTGTGTAATGGAAATCCAAACCAAATGAAATCTATGATGAAACAATATTGTGTTGTGGCGAGCGACAGAGTTATACATATATATGCATCGTTACACGCATATATACGTACAGAATAGTCTTTATATGCAAAGTGGATAAACAAGAACAGAGGGATTATCAAAAAGTCCTCTCTATTGAGCGTGGCAAAGCAGCTCTTTTTTGTGCGAGAGAGAGAGAGAGATTGTGGTGTTGGTGGTATGGACACGAGAGAATGTGGAGGAGCTAATTTATAAATATTTGGCAAATTTATTTATAAGAGTATTTGCCACTATAAGTTAACTGTATTTTGGATCTATTATGAGCGTGATTCTATTTTAAATTATCAATTATTATCTTTCCCACCATCTTTTTCTTTGTGTGAAAGACCGCATACGCACTGTTATGCTTGCCGCCTGACGTCTCCCTGAGCCCACAATCATCGTTTTATTTTGACTTCAGATCTTTTCGAGCCGATACCTCGTTACATCTTTGTGTTACCTCGTTACATCTTTGTGTTACTTTATATGCTATACATTAAATTTTCATTATAATTTTGTTAATATTTTTCTTAATTTTAATTTTATATGCTTTAGTTTGGTTTTATGAACATTATTATATTTGTTAGATTAAAAAGGAATATATTATTATTTTATAAATTTTATTGTAAAATAATTAATTTTTATAATTGGTAATGAGCAAAATTGAAAAATATTGTGGAGCCTAATTTGGATCTAAAAGGTTACGTAATGTCCGTACAAACTAAACTAAAGGATATAAAATTAAAATTGACAAATACTATTCAAAGCATAATAATAATAAAAAAAAAATCAATGTATATTACGGAGCCTGGTATAAAAACGAGGATTTGCACCTCAATTTCTCCTCGTTCTTCAAATATGTGGATGCCTCTTCATTGTTATACACCTATACATGCCTTTGGAGTATTCTGTATACCCACCGTCAAATTATATTTATTACAATCTTTTATCACAAAAAACATGTAATCTCAACAGTATGGACTCATAATGACCAAAAAAATATCGACTCATTAAAATGGCATATCCTATTTAAGGATATTGTTAATTTGTTATGCTACCTTTCTACAAGTTTAAAACGTTATTCTACATAAATAGGAAGTTAGTTTTGAATGTTTGACATCGATGTTGCGATTCATATTTGTAGTCGAGTGCAGCTATCATATATTAATTTCTAAATGTGATTAGATCTCACTCATAAAAGATATTAATATATTATTTAATTTTTTTATGAATCTTTCTTGTATTTTATTATAGAATTCGATATTTAAATGTATCCTGTATGTACGCATTTTTTTTCTCAATTCTCTCTCTCATCCCTGTAAAATTGTTATAAAATTTTAAATAAATATAACTCAATTGAATTAAATCATTTTCTTATCTACGTACAATATTCGAAATTAAATGTGATTTCATTATCTTCTAAATTCAATTTCTATAGCATAAAATACAAACTAATGATAATATGCACAATTAATATATATGCATATGAAAATATTTTACACGAATTATTTGTCATGTAATAAAATCAGGATATTATGCTGATTTTTACGGAATATAATGTGGTCCTTCCCATATTTACACAGACTAAAACATAGCTTATTTGTTACATTAGATCTAAATTTTTTCATTAATATAGCTTATTTTTGTTATATTAAAATTTTATCCTAATCAAACTAGGATATTCTTTCCTATTCATCGTGTACAATGAATGAACTTCATACGCAATTAACTAGAAACGGTATAAAAATATATAATCATAAGTAGAATTACTTGTGATGGCAACAAATTAAATTATGCAAGTAGAGTTCTTTTCCCCTGCCTTCACGACTTTCAATATCTTGTGATTTTGCATGTTATTACAATTTGGTCTTTTTGTTTCTAATAATTTTGCTTGTTCGGAACACTGCGAAACACATGTCTGTAATAAATTATCAGAACCGGGAAGACAAGTACGTCACACAGGCCCCGGCATATTTATAGTATAGTAGTAGTAGTAGTTAGTATATATGGTGCTGCTTTATATGTAATCAATTTGAGTATTTATTTTATATATAGATATATGGCTAATTAAATATGAAATGAAATAACTATGACAGAGAGCACAAAAGGCTAGAGGGTGACAAGGTTTAACTCTGGAATGCTAAAGAAAGTCAGAGATTTCACACCAAAATCTTTTTAATTCTGGACCACAAAAAAAGATATATATATATATATATATATGTATGTATATATGTTGATATACATAACATGGGGTCACTGCCATTTAGCAATAGCATGATTTAACTTTTCCTTAATCAGCATTCACACGCAAAACGGCTCAAAGTGGTAACATGTTACATCTTAGTTGATTAATATTTACGGCTGCGTTGATGCGAGTATTATTATTAATTAATGAAATTATATCATATGAAAGAATACGTTCTAATATTGGAATATAATAGACGAAGATGATTTGAGGTTTCAACACAAAAATGTGACGTTTTCTCCAATTCCCGAAATAGAAAACGTTAAGACTGTTCAATCACTACAAATTAAACTGCCATCAAATCCAAAATTAGGGGCAACCTACTTTAGTTTTTGGGCTAGCTAGATATAAACATCGACATCAAGATGAAAATCTTAATTCATACAAAGATTATGAAATAAAAATGGCAGCATCTAAATGATTGCATCGTCGAAAGATGCCAACCCAATAACTTCTGGATTTTCTTTTTTGACTTGCTTATGTGAACAAAGATTATGAATGAGAGCCTTGCAGAACATCCTAGCGCACCCACTGGACCTGTGGAGCCAATTCCGACAGTTTTTAAGACTAATTTAACATCGCACATGCACATAGATGCGATATCTCTTTTTTCTTTTTAATACCTGAAAAGGTGGGGATTATGCACGATCTCCAACCTATTTATAGAACGAACATTAAATCATAAACAAACGAGCATAGAACTCAACCCAAAACTGATCATGACCCAAAAAACTGACCGTAAACTGTCAATAAACCTATTTATTAAAACATGAACAAAAACTAATTATTCTAGCGGTGAGCGCAACCATCTTAGAGGAGAGAAACAAAGTAGTACAAACTGAAAATAGTCCAAAAAAAATCATCCCGAAAAAATAAATGAAACGTACATAAATATGAACCCAAAGTCCCAAACCTTTGGATGTTTAAAGATCTATAACTGAATGGTTTCATTTGAATTTTGAAATTTCAGTTTCTAAATGGGAGAAGGGTTGTAAAGTAATTATATTTATGGTTGTAAAAAATCCCTATTATATAGGATTTTCTACGTTCACGTAAACAACTTTCCTTTTTATTTTGAATACATTAATCGGACTATTATATTACTTTTTTAAGTATTTGATCAAATACTCACGGTTGATGTGTTAATGTAATATTAATTGTGGGGATATCTTTAGTTATTCTCAACATCTTTAATTTATTAACATATCAGTTGTGGACATATTGTTACGCGTCGGTGGGTATTTGACCGTTTATGATTGATTTTGTTAGTTTATGTGTTAATTAAAGTTTTATTATCCGTGTTTATCTCCAAGAAAAAGTTCCATTATACGTGTTCTTTAGAATATTCATTGTACGTGTTCATACAATTTCAAATACTTCTTGTCCATGTTTTTTTTATTTAAAATTTGTGCATTTTCATATTACAATTTGTAACTCATATTATGAAATATTATTCTTATAATATTAAAAATCGTGCCTTTTCATTTTATATATCAAGCTTTTCATATTAAAGTTATGTTTTTTCATAATATACTTTGTGATTTCTGATATTATAGTTTGTTTCTTATCATATTATATCTTATCGTATAACAAATTGAAAATGCACAAAAATAACCCATATTTTTTTTTTTGGTACAAAATATAACCCATGTTTAATTTGTATGGTGTGAGACGAAAGCAAGCGGTTGAAGGTCCACCACTCGCTAAGTCACCTTGTGGAAGAAATTGAACCAACTAAAGAAAACACACACACATACACACTCAAAACACAAATCCATGCCAAATTGATACCTATCTGCCAATCTATACGACAATGGCAAGCCTAGTAATGGGCCAGATGATGACGACACTTCGTCCACGGCGGAGCATGGTGAGGAGATCTCCGGTGGCAAGTGCAGGCGGCGGTGTGAGGAAGGAAGAAATAGTGATCGTCGGAGCCGGGATCGCCGGCCTCGCTACCGCCGTTGCTCTTCAAAGGTCTCCAGATAACTATATTTTTGTTGCTTCGAGAAATGAATAGTTTTGAAAATTGGGAGTGATTTGTGAGCAGGATGGGGATTGGATCAGTGGTGGTTGAGCAGAGTGAGTCGCTGAGGACTGGGGGAACTTCGCTCACGTTTTTCAAGAATGGGTGGAAGGTGTTCGACGCCATTGGGGTCGGAGACGAGCTCCGGCCCCAATTCCTCGAAATTGAAGGGTGCGTGAGCGAGGTATCACTTTACACGTGATAACACATGCTATTCACTAGTACCCGTGTAAAATATGTTGAGCGAGGTCGCGAACTATTCAAGATCGACTCGAAAAAACTCAATATTGAATTGCTGAATATCGAGCCAAGCTCGAGTTTTAGATTGCTTGACTTGCTAAGCTTGCCATTCTTATCAAGTTTGATATTAGTTATATTTCTGCCCCTAATTTATTATTTAATTACATATTCATTCATGAATAATTTATTAAAATTAAAAATAAAATAAATTAATTCGACTCCTTTACCCACGAAATCAAAAAAGAATGTTGCAACGTTTTTTTCTTATAAACTAGATTTCAATATTTAGAAAGCGATGCATCTCAATCTCTTTTTATTATATTCGGGGTCTTGGATTCATGTTTCAAATTTCAATAATATGCTATGAACTTTAGAGATAAAATTATTTCCAAAGTTACTGATAAAGATGAAGTGGATTAGGATGGTGGTAAAATCAGACGATGGAAGGGAACTACGCTCCTTCAGATTCAAAGATGAGGATCAAAGGTAAAAGCTATTGACCTAACCTAAATTCGAAAAATTCTACATGGGGATCCTTTATAACATCTGTTGTTGATGTGAGTTGGGAATGTTGGTACTCCTGCACCCTTTGTATGGGATATTTGGGTACAAGTCTCACGTTCTCGACATAGAATTTCCCCAACATGGTGTTTGTTGTTGACGTGAGTTGCAATAGTTGAGCTGCAGTCAAGAGGTGCGTGCTGTAGAAAGGGGAATTCTATTGGAGACTCTCGCAAACAAGCTACAACCCCATGCAATTTCCTTCTCTTCCAAGATTAAAACCATCCAAACAACTCCCGATGACGAGACCTTGCTCAAACTCGAGGACGGTTCCGTCATATCTGCTAAGGTAATAGTACTGCTAAAGTGTATTGCATTGCTCAAGTTTGACACGTTTTAGGTTGTGGTTGCATGTGATGGCATACGGTCTCCGGTGGCAAAGTGGATGGGGTTTCCCGACCCGAAATACGTCGGGCATTGTGCTCTTCGTGGCCTCGGGGTTTACCCCGATGGCCACCCATTTGAGCCGAGAGTCACGTACGTCTATGGGAAAGGTGTTCGTGCTGGATATGTGCCCGTTTCTCCTACTAAGGTCTATTGGTTCGTTTGCTTCAACAGCCCCTCTCCTGGTATATAAATGCAATGCTATACTTATAAGAGCACAAATCTTCTAAAAATTGTCAATAATATAAAATGCACATAAACTGCACGAGTATTTGTAATATAATGTACTTTGGCATGACAAGGGATGTGAAGTGCAATAGTATCTTTAAAAAACTTGTGCATTAAGTACAAATATCTTATAAAATGCATGTTGTCTAATTTAACCCCCTTGAACATTTAATATAAGAATAATAATATAATTTATCTTCTATTTATTAAGATTATTCATTATTTAATTTTGTAATTTTCTACACCTATATTATAATTTATATTATTTATTCTAATATTACCCATTAGAATTATATTTATGTATAAGAAATCTCATTGTAATTTACTATTATAGAATATTTTTTAAAAAAATACGACAATCACTTTGTACTATGATCTACTCACCATTCACTAGTAATATAAAATGTGCATAAACTGCGTGCGTTTATAAAATATAATATGTACAATTTCATATGCTATACTGCTTCATAACATTTCCAACTGTGCCAAAATTCACAACAAAGAATCCGAATTCAAGAACGAACGCTCACAAACTTGTCATTTCCAGGTCCAAGGATAACCGATCCATCCATCCTGAGGCAAGAAACTGAAAACCTAGTCCAAGGCTGGCCATCAGAGCTTCTGAGCATCATCCGATCCACACCGGACGATACAATCATAAGAACCCCTCTCGTCGATCGTTGGCTGTGGCCCGGCATCACTCCACCGGCTTCAACCGGAAAGGTGGTCCTCGTTGGCGATGCGTGGCACCCGATGACACCGAATCTAGGGCAAGGCGCGTGCTGTGCGCTCGAGGATTCGGTGGTCTTGGCCAGAAAGCTGGCCGATGCAATGAAACACGAAACCATGACCGTGGAAGAGGCATTTAGGTCTTATGGAACTGAACGGTGGCCTCGGATATTTCCATTGACCGCTCGGGCAAATCTCGTGGGTGCTCTGTTGCAGCTCGAGAATCCGGTGGTCTGTTCCCTTCGGGATAATGTTATTGTGCCAAAGCTTGTGAGATTGGGGCCCATTTTGGAGCACACGAACTTCGATTTTGAGCCCCTACAAGTATAGTTGAGCGTATATGGTTAAAACCCAGATACCATTGCTTGCATATTTGATGTTCTGTTTTTGTCCCACTGAGCTCAAATCTGTGTATGTCTCAAATAATTTAATCAGCCTTATTGTGTGGAACATGATAGAATATAAAATCTAATTGTGTAATATGAGTAAGTGATAACGAATGTAAATGGGTGCAGAATGGAAGACGTTACAGCTATCTTGTCGATCTTTACTATTTCTTGATTTTGTGAACAGAATGGAAGACGTTACAGATATCTTGTCGATCTTTACTATTTCTTGATTTTGTGAAGTTTGAAACACCTTCAACATCATATTATATGTGTAAATGTCCTTAATAAAAATAGAACGAGCAAAGTAAACCAAAAACTTACAAAAATAAGAAGTTGATATAAAAATTTAGCTCGACGTAGATGATAATTTAAAAAAGAAAAAAACTATATATTTATAATTGTTACAAGAAAATATAGTACAAAGTTAAATTTAGGAAAAAAAAAATTGTTGTAACCATGACCATAACCTGCTACTTGTTGCCTGATTCTAGTTTTATACTTTTCGAATCACGAAAACGTTAGTTCCAGCCCGGAACGGGTCCGTGGCCATCCATCAGTACCGACAGCTACGGCTTCTTCAAAATTCATACCTATTAATTCTTCCCCTTCATGATTTTTTTGCTCATTCTCAAGCTTTATAGTATAACACTCGATCCTCAAACATGTAATTCTTTAAAGCATATTTATTTATACTGCAGAAGGCCACATATGTAACATAAACATGTAGGGAAATCGAAGGATTTGAACAATGGAAGAAAAAATGGAGGCTATTTCTTGTATGGTTTGGAACTCAACTTCTGTATGAATTAAAAAACTCATGAATAATGTGGGGGTAAGAATGCCCACTACATAGGATGGATGCGGTTTGCGATAAAATTCTTCATGACTAGTTTTCTAAAGATTATGTGAGATTTAATTTTGGTCATGTATTATTCTAAAATAGTTAAGAGCGGAGGATGGGGACATGCCGGAATTTTGTGCTAACCTTGTCGCCGGACAGGGAGAAAAATTAGAAAAACCAAAACATTTTATCGGGAAATTCTACGACACTCTCGTGGGTAATGCCTGCCCATCTCCCCATTTTGTCTCTTAATTTTATGTCTCCTTGTATCATATCCAATTATCCATGCACATCCATATTCGAAATTATATGTGATTTATTGCTCAGTTTTTTTCATAGTTTTTTCTGTTCCGAGACCAAAACATTTTCAATGAGCCCTATGACGCGAGCGCGAGCGCACACACAAGCGTGTATGTTAAGCAAAATCCTGTCACATTGATAGCATAAATATCTGTATATTAAAACTCTGAGAAAACGGATAGCGTAGGGGTGGTGGCGCAGTTGGCTAGCGCGTAGGTCTCATAGCTAAGTTGAGTGATCCTGAGGTCGAGAGTTCGAGCCTCTCTCACCCCAAGTCTTTTTTCTTGCCTAATTACCTAATTTTTTTCAATATTTATTTTGTGTTCTTGGCCTAAATAATTAACCTCTATTTTTATGCTATTTGCACACTGCACCTAAAGCTGAGAAGTTTCTTGGCCTAATTTACGCTGTTTCTTAGCAAGGGCTATAGAGATTCATAAGGATTCATTCCTTTTATTTTAACTAGTTGTGATTACGTACGCACGTAAAAAATTTTATTGTTTTAAAATGATTGAATTGTAACAATACAATATTTATATATTTTAATTATTTTTGTATAAAATACTATATTAATAGCATTATATTTGTTAATCTAAATTAGTAGATAAAAAATAATGGATTCGTCTAATCAAACAATCAATGTACTTATATGAGTTTATCATAAATGAAATTATATATAATGAAATATTTAATATTATTTAATGAAATTATCGAAAT
>AYJT01018242.1:0-12332 GCA_001278415.1 Ocimum tenuiflorum | reverse complement strand
CGATCTTTTTATTATTGTGACCCGTTTTTTGTCAAAGAAAATGCGTATCATCGATCTTCAAGGGTGATCAGGTCGATCTTCAAGTTTTCTGGGCGTGTTCTCGGTGTTCTTGAAGATAGGGTCAATCAGGTTTTGATCGACTCAATCTTCAAGGGGGATCGAGTTGATTGGGCTCCGATCGGGTCGATCGAGTGCTCAGAAATCTCTCGAGAATTTTTATGATTTTCATATTTTTGGTCCGAATCTCTCAACGAAAGCATCAATAGGTTCCAAATATTCAAACTAAGGATAATAAGGGTAAAAAAGAACATTAAATCGTCCTAAAACGTCCAATGAAGGTTATGAAAAATTAGGGTTTTAGAATTGGTGGTTCAAATCGATATATAATGGAACATAATGCTTGGAAATGAAGTTGGCACACATAAACAAGCATGATAACGAGAATTCTAAAAAGGATGGATCATGTTTTCTCAAGAAGGAAGGAAATTGTAGAACTTTGGTTACACCTTTGAATTGCTAAATCTTATTTGGGATGATGGCTAGCACTCCCTCCGATCTTCCCCTTCGAGTTGATGGATGAAACGAGTTGGGCTCGTGAAATTTCTCTAAGTGTGAATCGAGAAACAAAATTGCAAGAGCTTCGCTAGGGTTTGAAGTGATGAAAATGAGGGAGGGGTGCCCTCTTATTTATAAGAGGAGAGTAGAGGATGGAGATAAAAACGATGACACGAGCGAGATATTTCACTATATCCGACGCAATACGCGACATTTCGATTATTCGGTTTTAATTCTGATTGAACTATCAATACAAGATGAATCATTAATCAATAAATCGCAATCTTTCAACATCTTGGGTCGTACTCTTCGCCACCGGCAGATTTCCTGGTAAAACTTATAATTGCAATATCTTTTCCTACGGATGTCCGATTGAGATTCCGGAACCATTTCTGGAATCCTCTCAACATAATTTATCATGTTGAATCATAATATAAGAAATTTAAGCATCTTAATCTCAGACTATATAATCGCTCATTATGGGCCGGTTATTACTGGAATAATTATAATTAGCGAAAAGAAAATACGGGGTGTTACACTAAGGCTCTTGTTAATGCTTCAGCTAGAGGTTCTCTCATGAAGAGAACTTTGAAAGATGCACGAAAAATCCTTGGGGATATGGCTAGCGACTCAGCTAGTTGGCCAACACAGCATTCTCAAGCTGTGACGGTTCGACAGGTAGCTGCCATTGATGATTAATCTTCTGTGGCTACTGAGTAGCCCTTCTTCTTGACAATATTTCTCAATACCAGAGAGCATGTGAGGTGCCTGTTCCCCAAATCCTTTCTTTTAATAATGCACCTCACGTCGTGGAGGTTGAATTAAATTACCCGGTGGATGTAAATTACATTCATAATTATCAACCACCCCAGATTACTTACCTGCAGGGAAATGCAGTATATAATCCCAATAATCCTTTCAATCATCCCAACTTCTTTTATGTGAACCCACATAATGCCCTCATGCCTCCTCCTAATTTTAATGTTCAAAATGGAATGATTGTGGACCCAAGGCCACAAAATCAATTCACAAGGGATAATAATCAAGGAACAAATGAGATTCCACATTGTTGAAACCCACCGATCCAAAATCCTCAGAATCAGCAGAACCATAACCAACAAAATGCTGTTAACATTTCCAATTCTTCCAGTGCTAATGATGCAAGTAATGCAAGATTTGATAAAATGGAAGGGAATGTCAGTGCCCTTATGAAACAAATGAAAATGATTGAGAATCAAATTGGCCAAATTGCCAACGCAATGACCGATCAACATAAGCCGGGCCAATTTCTCCTGCTTCTTCAACAAAGGGCAAGGAACCGGCTAAGAATGGCGGTGAAGCCCCTAAAAAGGCTAATCATGTCAATGTCCCACGGAAAGACGTGGAGAAAAGTTAAGTCCCACCGAAAGAAGGTCAACATCAATATCCCTCTTGTTGAGGAACTACAAGACATGTCAGGTTATGCAAAGTTCTTAAAAGAAATGATCTCTCAGAATAGGAGATTCACTAGCCACGAGATTGTCAACCTCTTTGAGGATTATAGTGCTGGATACAGAGACAACTCCCTATCAAAAGGAGATATCCTAGGAGTTTCACTATTAGTTGTGTGATTGGCGGTCATACTTTTGACCAAGTTCTTTGTGATTCTGGGGCGAGCATAAATCTCATTCCGCTCTCAATTTTCAAAAGATTGGGGATAGGTTCCATCGAACCTATTACAATCACTCTCTAATAGCATATCGTTCCATATCCCACCCAAAGGGCATAGTCCAGGACGTGCTGATTAAGGCAATGACTTTATCTTCGTGGCTGACTTTTTGGTTCTGGATATGGAGGAAGATAAGAATGTTCCTCTGATCTTGGCTCGACCTTTCTTGGCTACTGGCGGTGCGTTGATTGATGTGAAGAGGGGTGAACTCACTCTTCGTGTCAATGATGAAAAAATTACTTTCCCATCTTCAAGGTTGTGCAACAACGTGACTCAAGTTCTTATGAAGAAGAATGCAATCGCATCGAGTCTTTAATCTCTCTTTCCATGTGCCCAACATTTGATTCTTCTGAGCAAGCTTATCTTGAGACTTGCCTCCACAACTCACTCCAATTTAGAAAAATGCTTGATCGTGTGATTTGTGAGTTGGACGATCTAGTTCAACAACTAGATTTATTTAAGGAGGTGAGTAAGACCAAGCATTGCAAGTCTTTGGCTTTGCAAACTCCAGAGGAGAAATAGACATCCCGAAAGAAAATGGATGAAGAAAAAGATGAAGCCCCAAACCTTGAACTAAAACCTCTTCCTGCTCATCTGCAGTATGCTTTCTTATGTCCCAATGAGACCTATCATGTCATTGTTTCTTCCACTCTTTCTGCCGATGAACTTGAAAAACTACTCTTTGTCTTATATGAACAAATTTGCGAGAGGTTGGACCATAGTGGATATCAAAGGAATTAGTCTGTCTCTTTTCATGCACAAGATCGTATTTGAAGAGGGGGCTAAATCCAAAGTGAAACCACAATGACATCTTAACCCAGCAATGCAAGAGGTGGCTAAGAAAGAAGTCATCAAACAACTTGATCATGACATCATCTGTGTCATTTCTGATAGCGAATGGGTGAGTCCCACTCAAGTCGTTACTAAAAATGGTTGGTTCACTGTCGTTAAAGGAGACTCTGATTAAGAAATTATAACAAGATCGGTCATTGGGTGGCAATTTTGTATCGATTAAAGAGCCCGTAACAACAACCTGCAAGGATCACTTTCCCCTGCCATTCATTGATCAAATAGTGCATAAACTTGTAGGTTATCCATTATACTATTTCTTGGACGGTTACTCTGGTTACAACCAAATCATGGTTGCTCTAGAGGACCAACACAAAACTGCTTTCACCTATCCTTATGGCATATTTGCTTATCGTCGCATGCTTTTTGGGCTTTGCAATGCTCCAGCGATGTTTAAAGTTGCATGATGTCTATCTTACATGGTCTCATTGAAGACATTATGGAGGTTCTCATAGATTACTTCTCGGTCTTTGGTGCCTCATTCGATATATGCTTTCTTAACCTTAAATCATGCTCCAACGTTGTGTAGACACTAACTCGTGTCTTAATTGAGAAAAGTGTCATTTCATGGTTCGTCAAAGGATCGTGCTTAGGCACAAAGTCTCAGCACATGGTCTTGAGGTTGATAGGGATAAAATCATGGCTATTGAGAAGTTACCGCCTCCCAATACTCTTAAGGGAATCCACAGTTTTCTTGGTCATGTGGGTTTCTACCATCCAATCATAAAAGATTTTACCAAATATGTAATCTTCTTGAAAAAGATGCGAAGTACTCGCTCACTACTGAGCACTTGTTTGCTTTTGAGCATCTAAAGTGTGCCTTAGTTACTGAGCGCTTGTTTGCTTTTGAGCATCTAAAGTGTGCCTTAGTTTCGACACTTGTTCTTGTGTCTCTCGATTTGGATGCCTCATTTTTCTTGATGTGTGATGCTAGCGACTACACTATAGCCGCTGCTTTGGTGCAAGTCCATGACAAACTCTTCCGCATGATTCATTACATGAGCAAACTCATCATTTCTGCTTAGTCAAACTATATTATTACAGAGAAAGAAGTGCTCGCGATAGTGTATGCATTTGATAAATTTTGTCCTTGTCTGATTGGGACGAAGACCATCATCCACACAAATCATGCTGCTATTCGGTACCTTTTTGGAAAAAAAGGATGCGAAGCCTAGATTGATTCAGTGGATACTTCTTCTTCTTCAGGAGTTTGATATCGAAATCCGGGATAGAAAATGGTGTGAGAATATCATTGGTTATCACCTATCTCAGTTGGAGCATCATGAGGATGACTCCAAAGTCGCCATCAGTGACTCTCTTCCTGATGAGCAAGTGTTCAATCTCCAGGATCTTACCCCGTGGTACGTCGATTATGCCAACTTTTTGGTATTAGGCATTTATCCACCATACCTTTCTTCTTATCAAAAGGAGAAGTTTCGCAGGGATGTGAACATTTTTTATAGGGAATATCCTTTTCTCTTCTATCGTTGTGCTGACGGTATTATCCGGAGATACGTTCCACAGTCTAAATGGAACAATATCATGGCCGAGTGTCATACATCTCTTAGTGGGGACTGTTTTACAGCTAACCACACTATTATAAAAGTGCTGACAAGTAGTTTTTACTGGCCTTGAATCTACCATGACTGTTGCATGTTTGTACAATAGTGCCATTGACGTCAAAGAATAGGCAATATCACAAAAATAGATGAAATGCCTAAGAATTTGGTGATCGAGGTCAAGCTCTTTGATGTGTCTGGATTGACTTCAACAACAAACTTCTTTCCTCCCTCCTAGCCAGGTATGGTGTAAAATACTGTGTAACGATTGCCGACCACCCCCAAGAGAATGGACAGACGGAGTTTCTGATCGAGAGATCAAGCTAATTCTGGAGAAATTTGTAGGTTCAACAAAGGAGTGGCCAACAAGCTTGATGAAGCGTTATGGGCCTATTGAAGGCATACAAAACATCAATCAGGATGTCTCCTTATCAACTCATTTTCGGCAAATCTTATCATCTTCCAGGTGAAATCGAGTATAAGGCACATTGGGCTGTGAAGAAACTCAATTGTGGTTTCACGATAACTCAAAATGAGCAAATTCTAACTTTGAAATGAACTTGATGAGTTTCGAAATGACACTTATGAGAGTTCCAAAATCTATAAGGAGAGGGCCAAGAAATTTCACGACATCCATTTCAGAAGCATGAGTTCTATATAGGGTATAGATTGTTACTTTTAACTCGTGTTTGAAGTTGTTTCGAGGAAAATTGTATTCAAGGTGGTTTGGACAGTTTGAGGTTGCTAAAACCTATGATAACGGTACGATAGATCTAGTTGGAAATTATGGGAACACATTCTGGGTAAACGGGCAGAGGATGATAAGGTACTACAATCAAGAGATGGTGAAGACGGTCTTCATCTACACTCTGGCACCTTGAAAAGCTTGTGAGGTATTTTCGAGCAAAACGACGTTAAAAAGATAAACTTGTTGGGAGGCTACCCAATTTTTGTAGCTTTCTTGTGTGTTTGTGTGTACTCCTTGAAGAACTCATTTTGTCTCCTCAAACTCATTCCCTCGGTGTGTTGAATAAGTTTGAAGGGGATGGGTAGAGCGTGTTATTAAAGGTTGTTGTATTGGAATTTTCATTTGATGTATGTGGTGTTTTATAGAAAAAAATAAGAAAACATCTTCGATTGACTTCTCGGTACCGTCAAGCGTCGGGTATTGAGAAACCTCAGTCCATGGCACGGAGATCATGAATTTATCGAGAAATCTTGGTAAGTACTGAGCCATCAATCGACACTCCAGGCAGTTGGTCGACTGCTGGGAAAAAAACTGATCTAAATACAATAGTTTGCGCGCATTCAGTCGCGCGTCTCTCTTATTTTTGAAACCCTACTTCTACCTACCCCATTTCAACTCAATTTTCTTGCTTCCAAAACCCTAAGGTATGTTTCTTACTTTTCTAAATTTTAATAGATTTTTTCACAAAAATTCCAATATGTGCAAATTTAGGGAATTGGATTTTGGGTCAACTGTTGTTCATTTTTGTCCGTACAAATATGGTTTTTACCCTTTTTAATGAGTTTTGTGCTTGATTTGGTTGATGGGCACTTCAATATTGGGCAATTGAAAACTAGGGTTCGTATGCGAAAATTTGGGGATAATTTTGGATTTAATGAGCTTCATGTACTATTCTTATTATTTTTTAGCACTTAATAGTTGGGTATGATCGAGTTTTGTGGATTATTGTGAATTTCATGGGTTATGCTAATTTTCCTTCAACTTATGCTTCATTCTTCTTGAGATTTTATACATATTGGGGGTTTGCTAGTATGAATTTGATGCCATTGTGATTCTGGGTAATTTGAGACGAATGAACTTGCATAAATTTTCTTGACTTGTTGAGTGACCCTTGCATTTTGAGTTTTGTAGGCATTTGTGAAGAAATGGACAATCGGGGGTTCGATCATGAGGAAATCAACAAGAGGATTAAGGAGATGCATGGGACTAGGGCAACCCGGTTCCTTCACGATGCAACCATGGACAAGTTGGGGATTGCAGAGAATGTGAGGCAAATGTTCGAGAATGTGGGTTGGGGATACTTAGCCAAGAAGAGGTGGTACACTTACAAGAGTATCACGAAAGAATTTTACACCTTTGCGGAGATTCATGAAAGCACCCATCCAATGATTCCTGTGGGCATGATATTTAGGATGAATAACAAGGAGTACAAATTGACCCGGGAGCAGTTGGATGACATTTTCCGTTGCCCTCAAGGTGGGGGATACAAGTTTGGACGAGGGTTCAAACGATACGAATTCATTAAGAAGATTGCTGCAGACAGCTCTGCGACCAGAAAATTTGACATGTCCAATGTCAAGGCCTCCTCAATTGATATTCCAGTTTTGAGATACACACCAAAGTTTTTTGTTAGCTCTATCTTCGGCCGCCATGAAATTAGCAAGGTGAGACCGTATGAGGTGGACGTGTTGTAATCGATGCTAGCGAGGAAGCATCTAAGTATTGGAGAATTTTTCATGGACAATTGGAAGAGGCAGCCTCAGACGAAGTTGGGGGGAAGGATTGTTAAGTCCCATTGCCAAGAGATTGAAATTTCCGATGCACAAGTCGGACAGAGTGAAGCTTAGCAAGGACTTGGATCTAGCACATTTCATGACAATCCGTATGTTTCTAGTGTAGAAAACACGTGACTCCGAGCATATTTTGCTCGAACTTTCCAATGGGGATCTCTTTTCCTTGCTTGATCCGGAGCTCACACATATTGAAGGGATGTCATCTTGTGGGAATTTGTGGATGCATACTGATCTACATCTACAGAAGATGTTGAGTTTGCGGGGGACCCGGAATCCGGTTCGATTGTTGCAACCATTGCCCCTGGACTATGAAGATGAGAATGCAAATGATGATGATGGGAACCACGACCCAGGGGATAGCACATACATACCCCCTCCTTCACCACCTCGATTCCAGCCACCATATCATGAGGAAGGTGATTCATCCCGTCGATAAGAGTATAAGGAAGAAGTTCCCGAGGATAGACACCAATTGAAGACTAATATCAGTGGTGATTGGAATATGTATAGCCGATAGCAGAGAAACAATAAGACAACTCCAGCATGGGCCACCCAGATGATGGATTTTATGAATAGGAAACTTCAGGAGCTCGGCTGCATCAAAACAGATTTGGGGGACCTGAGGACCACACAGTTAGAGCATGGGCACCAACTGATGCAGCATGGTGAGATGCTGGTGCAGCATAGGACGCAGTTGGATGGCCTCACAAAACCAATGGAGGACACGCGTCTTCGAGATGATCAGTTTTTGAACAAATATGACTGCTTTTCAAAGTATGTCCTAGACGAGCTGCAAATTCAAGAAATGCATTGGGCATCGCAATAATCGGCGTGGAAGGTGGAAGCACAGTTTATGGAGAGGACAGATAGGTTCATGAGTCACATTGAGTCCTCATCACAAGGAGGCTCGTCCTTTTCTCACAATAAACCACCGTCAGAACAGTTGGGAAAAGAATAAGTGGATCCCAGCACCCTACCTCCTGGATAGTTCGATGATTTTTTGACATTTTCCACCCATATGATTGAGGTACCATCTCGATTTCCTTCTCTTTCAAACTTATTTCAACTTCCTTGAATGAGTTTGGGGAGATATGTCAAGAAATTGGGATGAGTCTTGTCTTTGAGTCGAGTCATTTATTGGATGTTGAGTCTGTGTTGTATATAATTGTGTGATGTATGGGTTTTTGTTACTTCGAACTTGCATGATGGAAGTTAAAGACTTATTGTATGACAAGTTAGTTGGTTTGATTTGATTTATGATGATCTGATGAAAAATGGTTGAGTTGGGATGAATTTGAGTTGGATGTTGATGATAGCTGTTGAACTTTGTTAGTTGAACTCATAGGAATAAAAATTTTGAAGCTGTGAGATTTGAGCCTTGTTGCATGTGACTTATGCAGCTTTTTGTTTTATGAGTGTATCGAATTTCTGACATGATTTGTCTTGGTTGTGTCTAGAGATGGTTACACAAATTTGCTCTAGGAAGTGACATTAGGCATGTTCTTTGTTAGCCTTATCCAAACACTGTTCTTTAAAATTCACCCTTGTTAGCCCCTTTTTGAGCCATAGTCGTTGTTTTTCTTCTATCAAGAACTGAGGGTTAGTATTGGGAGGACAAAAGGTGGTAAGTTGTTGAAAAAGCTAGCTATAAGTTACCCCTATATATATAAAAAAAAATCTTCGTATGCTAGTCGAATGAAATTGTGTAATGGTGAATGAAATGTTCTCACTGCTTATTACTTGAGAATAAAAGTATTGTTGGGGGCAACATGGGTAAATAGGTGTATTGATATGTGATATTTGTTGAAAATTGGGGAAGTGGGTATGAGTCACTTAGCAAAAAACATCCTACCTATCACTAGATGGCCACATTATAACCTTGTAAAGACTTTATTGATCTTAGAGTCTAATTTATTTTTAAACTGTGGAGAGTATAGATAAGAGGCAAATCTACGTTCCGCTTATTGCAATTCTCAATTAAGAGGATAAACACAGTCATTTCTCTTTGTCGAGTGTGGTGTGTAGATCTCTAAATTTCCTTGTGAGGCAGATTCGGAAAGAGCTCAATTATCTTAGTAAGATGGTTTATTTGATGTTTGAGTTGAATTTCATTTTCGAATTGACGGTTTTGATTTAGAACATTATGATGATGGTTGGATCATTCTGATATGTTATTCTTTGATCAAGGACGACCAAATTCTTCAAGTTTGGGGGATGATAATCAGTCTTTTACATGTGTTTTAGTGTTATTTTATCTTCATTGAGATTCGTTATTGTGTCGTTTTCGACCAATTATCACGTAGTTGTGTTAGTTTTGTGTTTTAGGTATGGTTTTTACTGTTTTGTAGGTTTTACGGTGGAAAACAGAGGGGTTTAGGATAATTTAGATGGAAATGATAAAATTTGGCTAAGGAAGAAAAATCCTCGGGTTGACTGGACCGGGGAGCCCCTCAACTCTTCCCCACAGTCAACCAAGTTTGAATGAAAAACTCTCGGGTCGCTCCACCAACCCATCGATCGACTAGATCGAGGAGTCTACCCATTCCCCTCAAAAACACTCGGGTCGACTCATGTCCTAGGCGCTCATGGGTTCTGAGACGTCAAGTGAGCAAGAAAGGGAAATCTCTCGAGTCAACTGGCGGACCCGTTGATCGACCTTTCTGAAAGTCTGCCAAATCCAAGAAAAAAATTCTCGGGTCGACGGGATCCTCCCATCGTGCGTTGGAAGCTGGAGTCGAGGCTGAGCTTGATAAACTATTCCTTACAGTTGGTCGACTGTGTTATTTTTCTTGGGCTTTCCGACCCAACCGCAGGTTTTGACCAGTTTCGGACCAAATTTATAAATAGACATTCTTTTTGTGAGATTGGGCAGTTTTTATCTTAGGTATAGGTGCACTTTTGCTTTCAAACATTCTCTATGATTATTCGAAGTTATCGCTTTCGCTTGGATTTCCTTGTAAGTTAATTTAGTTGCTTTCCTAGAAACATTGTATCTTCGAATCTTGAGTAATAATTCCATCTTGCGTTGTGTTCATCTATGAGTTATATGCTTTTCTCTATCTGATTCTCTTCTTTTTCATTAATGTTTGTTTACATCAGTAGTAGCTAAGTTATCTCGTGGGGTTCTAGCGTAAATGTTCATAAAGAATAGTTATGGATCGATGAATTGAATTTAATTGCCAGCGAATCTCGAATCTTTCAAATCCTTTGTTCTTTCTTCCATTGATTCAACCATAAATTGTTTTAAATGAGTTCAATTAATGTTCTTTAAATCAAAACTTTAAGCATTAATGGATTTGGATTTTGAAAGAATTAATTGTAGTAAATTAGGTTTGAAACAATTAATTAGCTTTGGTGTTAGTTCTCTTTGGAGTTTTTAATTACTACTTACATTCAAAATGTGAAAAGGGGTTTTTAAGAATCTACTCCGTTCTTTGACTCAAAAAGTTTGTTTGATAATTTTGTTAATCAAACCGTTCTTGATTCTGTTGGTGATTGAATCCCCTTCGTTAGTCCATAATTTGCATTTATGGCATCATCCTAAAACCTCCTTTAGTCGTAATTGTTTAATTCGTGTTAATTGTTGCCTATTTGAATTTTATCTTTCTTTGCTCTTTATTATTGAAAAATCCAAAAACAAAACTTTTCCCTTTACATGTGACTAGACAAAAGGGATATTGATATGAGTTAGTGCTTGATGACGTTTGTTACATCTAGTCCTTGAGGATCAATATTTTATTATTGCAACCTGTATTCCCGTTAGGAAATACGCGTATCACCTCTAGTTTGAGCCTCGAATGTCGATCAAGTCACAGATCTTGGCAGACTTTGTATTAGATTTCTCAACCGAACTGCATATTAAGGCGGAAAATGAGATATTACGATTGTCAAGTGTATCGAAAGAGCTTTCGTGCTTGAGGCCTCCCCCGGGATCACCATTGAGAGAGTCGTTCAGTTCTCCTTCCGCACCACGAACAATGAGGTAGAATACAAGGCTCCCATTTGGACTTCAACTTGCGAAAGAATTTAAGGTGGCTAGGCTCATCATTTGAAGCAACTTGCAACTAGTTGTCAAGCATCTCTTGGGGGAGTTTCAGGTTAAGCAGGAAAAGCTTCAACCATACCTCAACTTGGCCTGAAAGGAAATCGAGTTCTTCGCAGAAGTCTAGATAACCCATGTTTCGATGGAGTTCAACTCTCATGCCGATGGCCTCGCAAGTCTGGTGGCAGAAACTTCAAAAAAAGGAGCAATGACTCGTGCTAATGTTCTACAATGGCGAGTGGTTAGTGCCAGCCAAGAAGTGGAGTGGCCGCGTAGGAGGTGGACGATTGGAGGAAAGAGATCGTAGATTTCTTCGAAAAGGGGAGTCTGCCGGCAGAAAAGAACGAATCCATACGACTGTAGAGAAAAGCTCTAGGTTCTCAATCATTGGAGAATTCCTATACAAGTGATCTTTCGAGGAATCCCCTTCTCAAATGTGTGATTCGGTGAAAGGCCTCGAGATCCTTCAAGAAATGAACGAAGGAAGTTGCGGAAATCACTTTGGGGCTCAAAGCCTCACACACCGAGCCCATTCAGCTGGATTTTATTAGCCCACGATGAAGTCAGACTCCGAAAATATCTCCCATAGATGCGGGCAGTGCTAAAGTTTTCAAGGAGTATCGTACATGAAGGCTGAACCATTGCACTCGAGCATCCCAGCATGGCCTTTCTTGGGCTGGGGCATGGACATAGTAGGGAAGCTGCCATGTGGCACCGGACAAAAGGAATACATTCTACTAGTAATTAATTATTTCACCAAGTGGGTCGAGGCCGAGGCCTTAGCTCGTATTCGGGATACTGAAGTCATTGGTTTCCTATAGAAAAACATGTTGTTCAGATTTGGAATCCCATATGAAATCCATACCAACAATAGGTTGCAGTTCTTCAGCCAAAAGTTCAGAGTCTTCTATATGAGCACCGCATCAGATTGACATACTCGACCCCAAGGTATCCCGAGGCCACGAGCAGGCGAGTCCACCAACGAAACAATCGTAGAGATGCTGAAGAAAAGACTAAAGGCTCACAAATCCAAGTGGGTGAAAGAACTCCCCGCAGTGTTATGGGTGTACCAGATGAT
>AYJT01018136.1:0-13606 GCA_001278415.1 Ocimum tenuiflorum | reverse complement strand
GGGAGGGCCATAACCCTCATTTGAGGCAGTTGGGGCCAGTACTGATGGTCTTCTGGCCCTTGGGTATGAAGTCAATGTTGGCTAGTTCCTCCCTTGGACCAACATTGGGCATATAAATTTCCAAAATCTGGCTGATCATCAATCCAAATTGTACATTCTTTTCAAATTTATGAGTTTTCTCGACTCTGCAGTTCTTCCTCACGTTTTCCACCAACTTGTCGAATAGATATTCTGCCCAGTTGGCAACCTTCCCATCATCGCTCAACATCATGGAACAGTATTTCTTCCCAGATAACTCCGACTTGGTCCCCAAGTCATAAACAATCCTCTTGTTCACTACATCCAGAAGAACTTGATAGATAGGCTTGAGCGAGCCTTTTGGTGTCTATAACTTGAATAACGACAGACCTATCTTAGAGTTATGCTTCCACGTGTTCCAGTATGCTTCTTCTACTCCCGGAATGTTGGACTTGTAGGAGAGTATATACTCTCCTTGTTGCGAAATCCCGAAGTGTTGCACCAGGAAGTCAGGAGTGATTTTCAACTTTACTCTGTAGACTTTGGTCAAAAATGCTTGGGAGTCTAATTTGATGATCACACGGTGGGAGCATTCTGCCACCAAGTTTGGATAGAAGCGACGCAAACAAGCAATCACGAAGTTATAAATTCCAGATTTTGTGAGGTTGTTTACAAGCTTGTCTACAAGGTCTTTATACCCCTTGTATTGTTTCCTCAGAAGATCCACATTCAGAACATAGTTCTTTTCTACCTGCATTTGGCGCATCTCAGCGCTGGTCAGTTCTCTAGTGCCCCTTTTGTGATGGTGGCAAGCTTCGGGAGGAGAATGGCTTCAGGGATTTCTTGAGCGCTGGTATGATTAACAGCCACGGTCGCCATTTTCGAAAGATGTTTTGAAGGTTTGAAGATTTAAATGAGGGTTTTGATTTGGGAAATTTGGGTGCAAGAAAGGCAAAGGATTTCAAAGAAGGTAAATGATCGAAAATATGATCATGCATGGAAAACTTCCTTTTATAGCATTCTAGAACTGCATCGACGGCTGAGATTTAATCCTTAAAACGTGATCCGTTGGCTTAGATTGATTGGCTGAGGTCATGCGATAAGGTAGTTGCATGGCACGTTCGATCGTGTCAGCTACTTCCCATGTGGCAACTCTTAACTGGATCATCCCGCGGCTTTGCAAGAGTTGCATTAAATGCACATTAATGACATTCAAAATTTAAATTTATTACCCAAAAAGTGGGAGAAATAAATTCTCTTTGACATATATTCCCTCTCAATTAATGATCCTAATGACAGAGAGTTTGGACTTAGTCGATCAACATCGGTTCTAACTGAGAGCTTGGACTCAGTTCTGAAGCTGACTTAACTGAATTCTTCGAATAAACCTTCACTCATACCTGAGAGCTTGGACTCAACTATCATTATATTAAGTATCAGACTACTAATAAACTACTAAACGTCCCACTCAGAGTGATTAATCCAATAGCCAATAGTATCCTTGTCAGTACTTACTTCTTCAGCTGAGAGTTTGGGCCTAGCTGACTAATAATTTTTATGACTTAAAAGGATTATCTCAGCTGAAAGGTTGAACACAGCTGACTTCACACTTAGTCTTATTGTCATAAATAAATACTGAATTGAGAGCTTGGACTCAATTATCCTTCAGCTGTATAACCAACAGCTGAGAGCTTAGACTCAGTTGTTCTACCATATCTAGCTCTAACAACCCGAGCTGGGTACAAATCTTTGAATCTCGTTTCCTAAAGAGGCTTTGTGAAGATGTCAGCAAGCTAATCTTCAGTCTTCACATAGGCTATAAAGACATGATCTCTGATGAAGTGGTGTCAGATGTCGATATCCTTGGTTCTTGAATAATGAACTAGATTTGGTGTGATAGCAATAGCACTATTGTTATCACAGAATATTGGTACAACTTCAATTGCAACTTTGTAGTCCCGCAGTTGCTGTTTGATCCAAAACATTTGTGCACAACAGTTTCCAATAGCTACATACTCCGCTTCAGCTGTTAAGGTTGCAACTGAATGTTGCTTCTTGCTGAACCACAAAATCAGCTTATGACCAAGGAATTGACAAGTTCTGCTGGTACGCTTCCTGTCGATTATGCAACCACCAAAGTCTGAATCTGAATATCCTTACAGATCCAAGCTGTCATCCCTGGGATACCAAATCGCAAGGGTTTATGTACCCTTTAAATATCTTACTATCCTCACAACTGCATCCACGTGCGACTTCTCACAGCTGCATCCACGTGCGACTTCTTTGGATTGGCTTGAAATCTCGCACATACTCCAACTGCATAGCTGATGTCTGGTCCGCTGGCAGTTAGGTACAATAGGGATCCGATGATTCCTTTATAAGCTGTGAGGGTTCTCTAGTTCACCTTCTTATCGAGTGTCAGTTGCGCACTCGTGCTCATAGGGATTCTCTATGTTTTTATCTTCCCAGGACAAAACTAATTAGCTCTCAGGTATACTTCTGCTAATTGATGAATATAACTTCAAACATCTTCTTTACTTGAAGTCCTAAAAATACGATATCTTCCCCATCATGCTCATCTAGAAGTTGTCTTACATTATCCGGGCAAACTTCTCGCACATAGCTGGATTTCTGGAGCCGAAGATGATGTCGTCCACATACATTTGCACTAAAAGTATATTGCCATCATCTTTAATGTGAAAGAGCGTCCTGTCGATCTTTCCTTTTTGAAATTCATTCTCCGACAAGAACTGAGACAATGTTTCATACCAAGCTTTGGGGGCTTGCTTTAGACCATACAAGGCTTTCATTAGCCTATATACCTTGTCACCTTGGTCAAAGTCGGGTGGTTGTTCCACATAAACCTCCTCGGACAACTCTCCATTGAAGAATGCACTCTTGACGTCCATTTGATAGATGATGAAGTTGTGGTGAGCTGCATAAGCTAGGAACAACCTGATAGCTTCTAATCTTGCAATTGGGGCAAAGGTATCCTCATAATCGATTCCTTCGCACTGCGCATATCCCTTAGCTATCAATCGAGCTTTATTTCGGGTCATGATCTCGTTCTCATCCCTTTTATTCTTGAAAACCCATTTGCTACCAATGTCGAGTTGGTAGGTTGGACGATTCACCATGTACCAAACATTGTTGCGGATGAACTCAACTAGCTTCTCTTACATAGCTGTGATCCAGTCTGGTGATGCGAGAGCTTCCTCCAGCTTGAAAATCTCTCCCATGATCTGGTATGAACTGGATCAGCTGGGTCATCTAGAATATCTTTAGTTGGATGATTCCTCAACTAAAGGGGTGGTCGGATGACTTCAACAGAAATGTGTTGATCTTCGGCTATGTCGATAGGGACAGCTGCAATTGGAATATCGATAAGATTATCGAGCTGGATCTCCTTCGTCATAGTTCTTCCTTCAAAAACTGGAGTTCCAGTGGTTTCCTCAACCTCAGCTCTCTTGCCTAGAGTTGGGGTTCCTGTTGCTGTCGCCGTCTCAGTTCTTCCTCGAAGAACTGGGGTTCTAGTGGCTAAGTTTTTCTCAGCTGATGACTCAGCTGGTTCTCTAGCTGGAACTGGATGACTCCATGTGATGCTTTCTCCAGCTAGGTTCTTTTATCCTTGAGCACCTTCACTTGAGCTGATTGAAGTGTTCTTCAAGGTCTCAGCTAGAACCCTTGCATCACAGACCTTCTCAGTCGTTTGGACTCCGACTGAGGTTGTTGAATCTTGAACTTTGCCTCAAGATTCAAGCCTGGCTGGTTCAGCTAGTTACACACCACAAGTGTTGCCCAGTTGAATGTCAGCTTCATCAGCTTCTGGACAGTTTAGAGTCAGCTCCACAATATTCCTGCGCACTAGAGTAGACTCATAAAAATAACATTACATGTTATTTCCACTAGAAGGATGCTCTTGTTGAATAACCTAAACGCCTTATAAGAAGGGTATCCATAACCAAGGAATACACCCTCATCAGCTTTAGGAGAAAATGTATTCAGCTTGGACTTCCTATTATTGTGAATATAACATGGACAACCAAAAGCTCTTAAATGAGTCAGAGAAGACTTACGAGCTTTATACACCTCATAAGGTGTTTTGTTGAGCCGTAGGTTGATGGAGCTGCGATTCTGAGTATAGCAAGCTGTGACGATGGCTTAAGCCTAGTAGCTTTATCCTATCTTGGCCTCAGATAGCATCGATCTGGTAGCTTCCTTCAACGTGCAATTCCTTCTCTCTGCAAGGCCATTCTGCTGCGGTGTCCTTAGAACTAAATGCTCATGACTGATCCCATGTTCCGTGCAAAAGTCCATAACTGGTCTGTTGCTGAGCTCTGTCCCGTTGTCTGATATGATTCTGACTACTTTGTAGCTCTTCTCTTTGTTGGACCTTCAGAATCAGCTCTGGCAGTTCTATCTTCACCTCAGCTTTGCTCTGCAGGAACTCCGCCCAAGTGTCTCTGGAGAAGTCGTCAATCACCATCATGGTGAAGATCTTTCCTCCAACTGATTGGGGAGTAATTGACCTGCACAAATCCCATTTAGAAAGCTCTAGGACTCTGAAAGTGCTTAGCTCGACAGCTTTTCCTTTGAAAGATGCTTTTGTCTGCTTTCCTAGCTGACAAGCACCGCACACTCCTTCCTTCTTCATGACCTCAGCTGTCAGCACTTCGACCAAATTATGCTTTACAAGATAATTGATGGTCTTGAAGTTGAGGTATCAAGCCTCTTGTGTCAAAGCCAACTGGTCTTCGTTGAACTTCTTGAAACCAAGCAAGAGTTGGGACTCCCGTTGTTCCAGTCAACGATGTATAATCCTCCTTTTCTGATGCTTCAGAGGATGATTTCTTCGGGGATGCGATTCTTGATCAGACACTCGTTCTTGTCGAATACCATTATGTATCCATGCTCTCCAAGTTGACTGATGCTCACTAGATTGTGCTTGAGATTTTCCACGAGTGAGACACCGTTGAGGGTTACTCCATTGATCTTCACTATCCCAGTTGCGACGATCTTTTCTCTGGAGTTGTCCCCGAATATGATAGATGGACCATTGATTGGCTTGATCTCTGACATTATATCCTTGATCCTAGTCATATGACCTGAGCAGTCGCTACCCAAGATCCACAACTCATCTTCTTTTCTTTGCAGCTGGCTATCTTCTTCTGCGATCAGCATCACAGAGAGGATGATTAATATACCTGTCTTACTTTGGGTCTTGAGTGGTCAATAGGTTGATGAACCCTTTGGGGATCCATACTTGTTTAATTTTAATCTTTATAAGCTTCTGGGTAGCTTCTTTCACTGCCTTCTTTTTCATCCTCAATTGAAAATACATGCGGTCATGATACTTTTTGCTGAAAATTCCTTGTGTGTGTGAGTTATGTTAAGTAGTTGGTTTTCTAGCCGGAACTGGCTTTTTAGTGTAACCTCAAGGACCTGACCCTCGAACAACTATCTTGGGCTTCTGGGATTGGTATCCTAGCCCTTGACGAATCTCTCGGTTGTACTCAGCATAACTAAGTCTCGTCCCTTGCGGGTGCCGGCTGGTTTAGGGTCTCGAGTCTGACTTAGCAAAACTGGGATGTCTCCAGCTTCCTTTTGCACAGCTGGGGTTGGCAGAAGCTGGTGCCCTAGGTAGCTGAGTTTCTCTAGACTTTACAGCTTTCGGGAAGACAACTGGCTTTGCAGTCAGCTATCCTTTCTTTAACTGTGCAGCCTTGGGAGCTGCAGCTCGCCTGGATATCTGGCCAGTTAAGGTTTTCTCTAGGAGAAAAACTATCTTCTCCTTACCTTTATTCATGCATAAGTTTGTTTTGTCATTCAAAGTGATTGGGTTATGACCTAACCCACCATTTTCAATGCATGGTTTTGGATGTTAATGAGATGCTCTAAGTCTCTCGAGCTCTTGTTAAAGGATGCAAGGATTTTATCCTGCTGGAGGTTTTTGGATTTTAGAGTTTCTAACTCAGCTGAGAGAACTAAGTTTTCTACCCTTAGTTTTTCAATGACAGCTGTTAGTGACTGAGCACTTTCCAACTCAACTGTCAGTTTTAAAACTTGCTCCTTGAGGGAAGCATTTTCATGAGAAAGTGTACTTTGCAAAGTGCGCATGTAATTGAAATCGTTTGAGAAGGATTCCAAAGTTAGGTCTTCGGAGTCAGAATGACATGACTCCAAGTCCTCAGTTTCATACTCATGCACATGCAATGGCTGGGAAGATTCAGTTACTTCATCCCCAGTTGAGGTCATAGCAGTTTCAGCTTCTTCTTTCCGGATGTCAGCTATAAATGCAACAAGCTGCTCCTCATCATCGGAACTGCTAGTGGAGTCTGATTCCAGAACTTGATCTTCGTAAGCTATGTCGAGCATTTCGGTTCTGGTTAGCATGGCCTCTGCATACGCCTTTGACACCCTCCTTTGGAAGCTCTTCTTCAGCTTAGCTCTCTCTTTTTAACCGATCTGTGGATAATCAAACTTAAGATGGTTAGGAGAGTTGCATTGAAAGTAAGTCCGTAGTTGTCGCCTTTGAAACTGCAATTTGTCAGACTTCTTCTCCTCAACAACTTGAGCCTTAAGCTTGGCCTTCTCAACCTTTTTCGTGAGGATCCTCATCTGCTCCTCCAACTCTTGAACTATGTTGGCGGAGGTTCTCTCAAAGGAGGTGGATGGCTTTTCGACAGTTACAACTGTGGGAGCTGTAAACCGGGACTTTTGCTGCTTTCTGGGCTAGAACTTCATCTTGACAAAGAGGGCAGCATCCTCCAGCTTTGACGGTTGTTGGGTATCCTTCTTTGCTTCATGTTGTTCATCCGAGCTAGGTCAAACTCATGTGCTCGTAAAGAGGCAAACTCATCTTTGAGAGATCACGTTCCTTCAACATCGTGACCTTCATGAACCAGTTTCTCTTGGCATGTGCGCTAGGATCTTTGCGTTGAGCTCAGCTACCAGATATGATCTTCCAAGAACTGACTATGGAGTTAAACCAAGCCTCCATCTGTATGATAGATTCTCCAGTTAGCTTAGTAAATGATTCATATTTTTCTTTGCAAACCTAAAGTTTGTTGCACGTAATTTGCTCAGATTCTCTGCACATATCCTCAAGAAAATCTCAAATGTCCTTGGTTGATTCACATTTCTCCACATTCTTCATTTGATCCTCATCAAGCGTGGAGAAGAGAATATCTTGGGCCAGATATTGCAGTTGATAATGCCTCTTATCATTGGACGTCCATTCTACACGATGCTTTTCAACATATTCTGGCTGATCAGGGGTAGTGCGGTTGGTATTGACTTTCTGGATCTTTAGAGGACCTTCTTCGATCACCACCCACATGTCTTTATGCTGACTGAGAAGATGAGCTTTAACTTGCCTCTTCAAGCTTGTATAATTCTCCACTAAAAACTTTGGCAACAGGGTCGACACCATCTTTAAATAATCTTTATAATAACCTGCTCGCAACAGACAAACACTTGGAAAACTGGATTTGGTCCTAAGTGTCTCAAAAACAGTTAGTCTTTTGGACCAACTTCTCTAATACCACTTGTTAGTCCTAAATTAGAGGTATATGCTTTGCGGATTGAGTAAATATGTTGCAAAAATAATGACCCCACATTTTAATCTCGGCTGACTTGTTGACCAAGTCAGCTGGGTCAACGAAATGTGTTTGTTTATCGAGTAGGTTTTAGGTTCATTAACAATTATGCTCCAGCTACAATTTGGTAGCTGGGTTTCAAACACTTGGCAAATATTTAAATGAAAGCAGTAAATGACACAATATATTATAGAGGTTCATATATGAAAAATCCACATCTTCTCTTCCTTCACAAGAAGGAAATCCACTAATCCTTATTGTACACGGTGTTTGAACACATGTTACCACTTAGATTCTTTTGAAACGGAAAGCTTCCACTGGTTTTTGTCAGAGGCACAGTTGATCTTTGAAGCTTTACTGAAATCCACTTCTTAGGCTTCTTTGATCGGCTGGTGAAGATTTGAGTTCTCATCACGAACTTGAATTGGATTAAGTGTTTGTTCTCAGAAAGGAATCTGAGAACGATCTCAAAATCCTCGATTGTAAACAGTTTTTGGATCTCCAGTGATGGTCTCGAGTTAGGAACTCGAAAAGGACATGAAAGCTTAGAGAGATAGATCATAGATGGTTTTAGATAGCTTAGAAACAGTAGTGTGTGACTTCTTTTCCTTGCTTCGAGTCCTCTATTTATAAGTGGAGGATTTGATTAGTAACTGTTGTGAGACAATGGACAAATTCCTCAAAAATCGGCGTCTATAAATAGTGTCATCGATGTACTTGCGGCAAGCTTTATATGTTCTTTATCCAGTGGTTAATCGGATGAGGTTATTGTCCGCTGGATAATAATTGGGGACTGACTACCTTATAAGGTACATTTTGGTAAGTCAGCTCTGCTACATGTCTTGTCACTTTTGTCATTCCTCTTTTGAATCTCGGTTGCACTAGAGATAACTGAACTTTAAGGTAGACTGAGAACTGACTTAGTTCTATCTATCTTTTCTCTGAAGTGACAGTTCTTTGGAGTCTTCTTGTCTCTCTTTTTCTTTCAGCTAGACAGTTCATAATTGAACTGTCAGCTCAGTTGTGTTCCTTACAGCTGGGATCTTCCCTTGTTGTGGTCTTCTATAGCTTGAGGCTGGTTGCTTTCAGTTGCTTTGCTTCATAGATGTGTTCCTCATTGCTGTGGTTTTCAGCTCTTCTGGATCTAAGTTATTACATCAATAATCTGGTATATTGATTACAATTTAAGCTTGATCCTATACTAATGGTGTTTGACGTCACTCAAAATTACAATATCCCTAACTTTTATAATGTTGTTTTTCTCGAATTTAAGAATCCATAGACACCCTAAACACTTGATTTGGACCAAAATGGAAATGTTCATAAAATTCCTAAGAGTTTTCTAGCTTCGACAATCGGTCCGATCATCTTTCGATCGGTTTGATTTTATCAAGATCGGTTCGATCATCCTTGAAGATAAGACAAATCCACCAAGAACTTTGAAGATCGAATCGATCATTCAAGAACAACCCTTTGAACTCAGAGCCTTACCTCAAACAGATCTTGGTACCACTCCACCAAGACAATCGGTTTGATCTTCCTACGATTGGATCTATCCTATTAAAAAACTCGATTGCTTCAATAGACCCTCGATTAATACTCGACCGGTTTGATCCTTCCTCAATCGGACAAATCGTTTGTGAAAACTTTGATTGCTTCGATCACAACCCCGATCCTTCACTATTATCAAATACCAGAGATTATCCATCTGATCGAACCCTGATTAGTTTGATTTTGTTTTAATGATTGATTGACCCGATCAATGTTCCAATCACGTTCTCAAACTTGGTTAAACTTCTCCTATTTCTTGACTAGCTAATACATGTGTCCTCACTCCAAACTTGTCGATCGTAATGGAGAGTTTAGTAATACGAAATGCGATAACGATGCGATGTGAGTTGATCATCGCGCTCTTCTTACTATGAAGGTGTACGTGCCAAGATGACGTATGTGTTTACTGCTTAATTAAATGATTATTTGCAAAATTGAATGTGTTGGACTGAGAATGTTCTCCATGTCTATCTGTTTCAATCCGCCAATTGGAGCTTAGCAGATAGCATGGCCTTACATTGCGTGCATAAATTAAATGAGTTTTGCGTTCATGGGCCTTTTTTGCTAAAACCCCCCACGATGTGCATGTGCAACACTTTATTCTTATGAAAAACATGTTTTTAGCGATGTGCCCAGTGAGTACTTTTCTACTCATGCCCTGCATATGTTGTCCCTATTTGCAGGTTGAGAGCTGGTGGAGTTGGAGAACGTTGAGGTGGATGTAAATTGGGAACAATAAGCCCAGGAATACGTTTCTTCATATGCGTATTCCATCCACGTTTCTTGTTGTGCAAACTCTAAAACTTTGTAAAAATATTGGACTTGAAATATGATTGGTCTTGTAATGATTAACTCTGTATTTATTGAATTTCCATTGCCTTTATCTATTTTCTTCACTTACATTACTTCTTATTGTATGATCTCGAACCCTCGAGCAGTTGAATTGTTCAATTAGACAAGATCAATAAAATATTTGTTTAAATACATAAATTAGGATCACGATCGAGTAATGGCCTCTTTCTATGAACGCACAAATCATGACCTGGCGCAAGGACAGTGTGGTGATGTTAATATAATTATGATTGTCCACACACAAAATCATAAATGTAGACATACATCAGTTTCGTGATGTGTCATGAAATTTGAAGAATTCTTCCTACATATGTGTAGGGCCCCTCTTTTCAACGCACTTCACTAATTTCTGAATCACCCAAATCAATTATCGTGATTCTCCAAAGGTAAACCAACTAAGTTTTTGCAGTAGAAACCGTTGATTTTTGCCACATAAAATTATCATATTTTAAAAAATGAGTTTTTGAAATTACTGTGTTTCTCAATTGGGCTGATAAATTATCGGTTAAGCATACTATAATGATATTTCTCTACATATATGATTTCGTGTGTGTATTAAGAAAAGTGAAGAATCATTATTATGTGATCGTATCAATTTTGAATTGTTAAATCAGTCCAGATCAATAAAATATTTGTTTAAACATATAAATTAGGATCACGATCGAGTAATGATGTCTTTTTATGTACGCATAAATCATGACAAGGCACAAAGGCAATGATGATGTTAAGATAATTATGATTGTCAGTTTATATCACTATGTGAAGGTACATGGGCAATTTCATGTTTTGATATTTAATGTAGAGAATTAACATTTAAATGTTTGTCATGTCCAGGCCGGTTATCCACACTGTGATGGCATGCTACCGCACAGGCCCCCGAAAAAATGAGGATCCACTTTTGTGAATCGAGATATTATCAATAGCAAAATTCTTCAAATTAATATATCTATTTTAATTTAAATTTTTATTACTAACTTATTTTCAAGTAAGTTTTCTTGATGTGAAGAACCAATTTTTATGACGAGAGTTCCTTCTTAGGGAAAATGGTGAAATAGCGTATTGTTTCACTGGTTAGGGGATTTTATCCCACAATTTAAAAGTTCGAGTAAAATTATTCTACAATTTATTTTCATTAGAGTATTCTACCATGCGTGAATATCACTTTTTATTTTTAGCCTAATAGCAAACTAAATTAGTTATTATGATTTTTACTGATTCAATCAATCAAACGTTACTATTGAAGTCAATTTGCACATTCTTACCATATTATATAAGCACTAAATCAAATTGTATATAATGCATCATTTGACTATTGATTCCTTTTGCTGACTCAGCGTAAGGGAGAATGTGTGACCTTAAGTTTCTCCTGCTGTATTTGCAGATCAACCCATAGAATATTTCCAAATTAGCCTCATAGATAGGAATTATTCAGATTCTCTAAATGCAACCGTATAAATAGTGCACCACACCATGCACACACAATTTTATTCACCCATATTCACTGTATCACTCGGATCACCTTCTCCGATGAGAAGCTTTGTAACTTTCACTCAATTACTCTATAAAATACTAGCAAGTCCGTTCCGGGGGACTATAAACCTTCTTGGAAGTTTTGAGGGCCGATTTACTTTCCCACTTAGAGTCCGATCATTCAAATGATAAAAAATGAATCTCAATAAATTGTCGCCCGCCGTGGGACTCTAGGCATTGAAATTGTTAGTCGGAATCACCTTTGCTTTCCAAAACTCTAACCCAATCATACACTTTTTCCATCAAATATCTTAAAACCATCCCCATTGTCTGCTAATCCACTCCTCACGGGGAATTAACCGCTTACCACCGCTGCACCCAATAATTCTACTGCCGGCCAGGCCGTTGGGACCATGCCCAGGCCCCCACTTACTAAGATGCGGGAGGAGCACAATCCATGAATTCCTCTCGCAAATACATAAGATACAGGAGCAGCACGCGAGGGAAATCCAGTCTCCCTAGTCTGAGCTCCAAAGGACCGAAGAAATTTCTAAAACGATGTTGTCGATGAGTGATTGGCTCCCAATGCGAGGTCTGTTCCAACACACTGACGGCGCAGAGGCTCAACAAAGCCACGATGCACAAGGCCAAGATTCAATCGATCAATAATTTAATGATTGTGTCGAGTTGGGTCCCCATCGAGATATGCTAACTGAAGAAGACATGGATCCTGAGCATCAACAGCTCAGGAGGGACAAACAGTCAACACGGGAGGAGGATGCCGACGACAAATTTATGGGTGGGAGGAAGAATAACCCAGTGCGCGTCTCTGTGACACCACCGCATGATAACCAAAGAGACTTCGAGGGTGACATGCCCATCCATCGCCTCGAGGAGTTGGAAGGACGGATAGCCAAAGTTCCAAGGCTACCCCCACCATTCAAGGATATCGAGTGGTCGAGTTTTGCTGACTTATCATTCACCTCGGAGATCGCCAATGTAAGCCTAACTCTGAGGTTCAACCCACCATTGATGAAGTCGTATGATGATCCAGACGAGCATATTGCCACGTTCGATGCTATTCATCGCAGTCCCAATGACCGATCGCAAAGCGTGCATGTGTAAGAGCTTTGGCTCCACACAGTACGGACCCTCCCTGCAATGGTTCACCAATCAGAGGCAGGATCCATCAGATCCTTCACCCAACTTCATCAATTGTTTGTCCGGGCAATCTCCTACAGCTAGAAACAAAAAAAGAGGTCCAACAACCTGTCCCCAGTCGTCTAGAAGGAAGGGGAGCCACTAATAGATTACGTGGCCTAATTTAACCGCGAGAGGGTGGCAATACCCAACTATTTAGAAGAGATGGCTGTCACCGCCTTTCACAAGGGGCTAAGATGTGACCTTGAGTTGTTCAAGGAGCTGGTGATGCACCTGAGCAACTCGATGGATGAGATGCTGTCGAAGGCGGAGCCCTTCATCCGATTGGAGAACGAGTGTTCCCACAGACCTGTTAGAGTGAAATTAAAAGGGAAACAACCAATGCCTCAGGCTGCGGATAAGAGGGATGTACCACAAGTGTTAAGGCTGAAACTCGAAGCTTCTAGGTGTTTTGATCATTCGATGGGCACGGTTGAAGCCCCCAGGCAAGTGAGGAAGCCCGGTGACAGCCACCAGCATACACCATGGCGGTCAAGTCGGTAAAGTCCATCCCACCTCTAGGCGGGCCTTTGAGGGAAGGGCCCTTGAAGAAGTAGTATGCTTGGGATAGCCCGAATAAGTATTACGAGTTCCACAAGTCTCGTGGGCACTCAACGGAGGAGTGTGAAGTTCTGAAGAGGGAGGTCCAGGAAATGTTGAGGACCAGGACCACTTCTCCCTCTAAAAATTGATCGATTAATCCGTTGTATTACCAGAGGGTCAGTGGGGTCAGCTGAAGCATGGGCAAGAGGTATTGCTGTGAGGTGCAATGCAGTTCGAGTTGCTACTATGGAGTCCGAGGGGAGGAGCTGAGGGAATATGAAAAGCTGCCAGTCAAGTTTTCAGCTGTAGAAGATGTAGTTGTCACTTTTCCACACCACGATGCACTCGTGGTCAGTATGGTGGTAGGCCCCTTC
>AYJT01018090.1:0-22511 GCA_001278415.1 Ocimum tenuiflorum | reverse complement strand
CGACGACGACGACGATGATGATGATGATGATGATGATGATGATGGTCCTGGAAGCAGTACTTACATTCCTCCGCTATCCCCTCCCCATTTCCAGCCTGCATATCAGAGTCGGGGGATGTTCGAAAAAGCAACTCCCGACTTGAGGGTAATACTGACGGGCCTTGGATCACTTATCACCGGCGGTGAAGAAATAATGGCATGCCGCCAGCCTGGGCATCACAGATGATGGACCTCATGAGTCAAAATCTCCACAAACTGGGTATGGTGAGGGGTGATTTGGGAGAACTAAGAACAACCTAAATAGAGCATGAACAGAGGCTAGAGGGTGGAGAAGGCATTGGAGCTTACACGTGTGCGGGATGACCAGTACCGACATGCTTATGACTACTTTTTGAAGTATGTCCAGGATGATCTACAAGTCCAAGAGATGCACCAGGCCTCCCAAAGATCGGCATGGCATTTCGAAGCTCAATATATGCAAAGGGCCAATCAGTTCATGAATTGTGTCGATTCGTCCACTCAGACGGGCCAACCTTCACTCACAACCATCCATCACCTGAAGAGATTGATCCGAGCATGCTCCCACCTGGATATTTTGATGAGATGAGAATCTTCCACCCGTACGATTGAGGTACTATCCCGATTTCCTTTTTCTTTCAAACTTATTTTTCCTTTCAGTTGAATAAGTTTGGGGGGATGTGATAGGAAATTGGGATGATTTTGAGTCATTGAGGCTATTTCATTTTGAATGTGCATGATTGTGTGAGTTGTGTAGCTGTAAATAGTTGTGTGATGCATGAGGGTCTTCGCCTTTTAATTTGTTGTGCGATTATCTAAGATTGATGTATGGTAAATTATTATGTTTTGGCTTAAAATTCATATGCTTTGATGAAGATGGTTGAAACTTTATGAGTTCGAGTTGGATTTTGATGATGGCTATTGATCTTTGCTTTGTTGAGCTCTTAAGAATAACTTTTAAGCTGTGAGGATTTGAGTCTTATTGCATGTGATTTATGTAGCTTTTTGTTTGTTGAGTGTACCGAGTTTGTGATCGTCGTGTCATGATTTGCCTTGGTTTTGTCTTGAGATGGTCGTGTATGTTCACTCTAGGAAATGTTACTAGGCATGTTCTTTTCTAGCCGATACCCAAACACTACTCATTTGAAGTTAACCCTTGCTAGCCCATTTGAGCTGTAATTCGATGTCTTTCTTACTTGTATGAAATATGGAGTAAGTTAGGGAATTTAAAAAAGAAATGTGATAGTGGTTAAAAGCTGTAATCTCCCCTAAAAATATAAAAAGAAATGGTGTTTGAAACATTCCATCTGTGGAGAGAATGGTTAGATCAATTTATGCCACAGAAGCAAGTATAGGGAATAAGAGCAATAATAAAGGGGGTAGAAAGAGTTCTTGAATAGCAAAGTGGAAATTTTATTGTATTGAGAGGTTGAGGAATGAGTCACTTAGCCAAAAACGTCTAACCTCTCACTAATTAGCCACATTACAACCTGTCAAAGACCTAAATGATTTTAGAGTGGATTTACTTTAGACCTGTGGAGAGAATCGATAAGAGGCATATCTACGTCACATTTTAACAGTTCTCGATGAATAGTGTATACACTGTCTTTTCTCTTTGTTGAGTGTGGTGTGTGAATCTCTAAATTTCCTTTTGAACCAATTTTTGAAGAGCTCAATATTGTTTAGAAAGATGGGTTTTGTTGATCTTCAGTTTGGACTTTTTATCGAATTGATTGTTTAAGTATGAGTGTTCTTATTGAGGCTGAACTATGATTTATTTGTTGTTTCCATTGATCGAGGACGATCATATTGTTCAAGTTTGGGGGATGATAATCGGTTGTTTTGCATGTATTTTTGTGTTTGTTTAGTCGTCGTTTGAGTGTTTTTCGACCGATTATCACTGTTTTTGTGTTGTTTTGTGTTTTGTGTGTGTGTTCGTGTTTTTGTAGGTTTTTGGTGGAAATTGGAGTTGTCTTAACCAAATCAGGTGAAGTATGAAATTTTGGCTAAGGCAAGGAACAAAAGAAAATTCTTGGGTTGACGATACTGTCCCATCATGCACTAGTTCTGACCCATCGACCAGCCACACAGAAGAAAATTCTAGGGTCGACGCCAGTGTGCCATCAACCGTCAGTTCAGAACCGTCGAGCATGCCTAGTTCAAGTTCTCTTGGGTCATCGGTTTCTCCCAATGAGCGCCACGCCTGAGCCATCGATCAAGAGCCAACAAGAAAAGTCTCGGGTCACCGGTTGCTCCCGTCAACCGATGATTCCAAGATATCGAGCTAAAACCCAAGGAAAAGACTAGGGTCGCCAAATGGAAGCCATCAAGTGCCGGACCACGAAGCCCGGACTGAGCCATCGATCGGCGTTCGGGTCGCTGATTAACGACCGAGTTTGTCTGTGGCCTTTTCAGCCCAGATCTTCATTTGACCTAGTTTTATCCAAAAGCTATATAAAGGGTTGTTATCCACGAGTTTGGACGGCTTCTAAGTAGGGTATAGGTGCACTTTTACATTAAAACACTTTTCTAGCTTAGATTTATTTGCTTTATCAAATCGCATCGTTGGAATCGTTAAGTGTTCTTTATTTTTGTTCTTCATCTTGTAAGTTTCTTTACATTGCTTTCGATAAATTTTTAATCTTTGCCATTAATATCAATTTCTTCTCCGAGTTTATTTATGAGTTTGATGATTTCTATTCATTTGTCATTATTGTGTATAATTATGAGTAGCTAATCAATTCGTGGGGATTCTAAGGTTAATGTCGTAAATAATAATAATGAATAAATGACTTGATTTCAATTGCCAATTAATCTTGAATCTTTTAAATCCTTGTTCTCTCTTCTATTGATTCAATCAAAATTTGTATTCAATGTTTTCTCAATTAATGTTCTTTAAACCAAAAGTTTAGGGCATTGATGGATGCGGGATTTGAAACAATAAATTGAAGTAAATTAGTTTTGAAACAATTTATTGGATGTTGATGTAGAACTTTTGGGAGTTTTCAAATTGTACTTACATTCAAAAGATGAAAAAGGGATTTTGAAAATCTACTCTATTCATAATTCAAAAGGTTTTGTTTGGTAATTTAAGCATCTCAAATCATTCTTGATTTCGTTGGTAGTTGAAATCTCATTGTTGATTCGTGATTTGCATTTATGATATGATCCTGGAATCCCCCGTTCTTTATATTTGCTTTACCTGCCATTGTTGCTTATTTGTTTCATTTAGTTATAAGTTTTTCTTTCAATTTAAAAAATAAAAAAAAATATAACTCCAACTTGTTTGTGTGGCTAGACAATAGGGCTATTGATACGAACTAGTGACTAGCGATGCTTCTTTACACCTAGTCCCTGAGGATCGATATTTATTATTATTGTGACCCGTTTATCCGTTAAGAAAAATGTGTACCACACCCCGATGGATCTCCCCAAGGAACCCCTCGAAGCTCCTATTGTCGAAGATGTTCCACCTGCCCCTTAGCCTTTATTCATTGTTTTGAAAAACTTTTTATGTTATTTAAATATTTGATCTGTAATAAATACTTCTATTTTAGTTTATATGAATGGATGTTTTTCTCTATACTTTACTGCTTTTCTCGCTTTTCATGATTGCGTGAATGACATGATAATTTAATGTAACGTGCGAGAAAACTTAGCTCGTGCCCTTGCGTGTCTTCTAGGCTAGTGCTTCATTTACCTTATTTGATTTTGGCCATGTCCTCGAATATGAGCCTCAACTCCCCCTTACAAAAATTTTTAAACACCAATTAATTGAAGTGGAAACTGCATCTTTCATATATTATGTGATTACAAGAGTTTAGAAATTATATTTCTTTAAATGCTTAATATTCCAGAAATACAAAATTGGACTTCCCTCGGGTGTCGTCAGAGTGTAGGCTTCGTTTCTTAGGACCGTGTTGATCCAATTAGGCCCCTCCCAGGCTGCCTCCAATTTTTGAAGTTTGCTTCTTGAGTGCTTGGGGAAACTCATCGTAGAACCCAATCTCCCACTTCAAGCATTCGAACTCAAATAGACTTGTCGACATACTGAGATACTTGCAACTGCCGCATGGCCATCCTTTGCTCTCCCACCTCCCTGTGCTCATCCAGATGATCGAGATTGAGCTCCAACTGTTACTCATTCTGCTTAGGCTCGAAGGACTTCACTCGAATGCTATTCCCCATGAGTTCAGATGGTGTCACCGTATTAGAGCTATATGCCAGAGCAAATGGTTTCACCCCGGTCGCAGTGTGATGAGTAGTCTGATAAGACCACAATATGGCTGGCAGCTCAGAAACCCACTTCAGTTTGTGCTTGTCGAGGTTCTGTTTGACAATCCCAATTATGGTTTTATTAGTGGACTCTGCTTGTCCATTGGCTTCCGGGTTTCTGGGGGTTGAAAAGGTTAATTTGATGTCGTATTCTTCACAGAAATCTCGTTATCCCTGAAAGTTGAACTGAGTACCGTTGTCTGTGTAGATCTCTTGAGGTATCCCAAACCGACAGATAATATACCTATACAGGAAACTCATGACTTCGACATCCCTGATTCGAGACATTACCTCCGCCTCAACCCACTTAGTGAAATAGTCGGTGGCAAGCAGACCATACTCCTTTTGGCCTAGGCCCTTAGGCAACTTCCCCATTCTGTCCATTCCCCATCGAGCAAAATGGCTAGCCTAGATAGCTCAAGTGAAGTGGCTCACCTCTGCAATGGTTCGTGCTCTCGAACCCCTGACACTTGTCGCAGTTCTTCAGAATTCTCTCTGAATCTGATTTTAAGGTTGGCCAGAAGAACTTTTCTGTGTAAGCTCGATGCATTAGGCTTCAAGCCCCAGAATTGTTTCCACATACTCTCGCATGCAAACCCTCCAAAATGTCAAGCCCTTCCGCTTTAACACAGCTCCGGACAAGGACCTTATATACAATTCTCTGTTGATCATGGTGAAACGAGCGCCTTTCCTTCAAAGCTTCAAGGCTTCGATTCGATGTGTTGGCACTGTCTTGCTCTCCAAGTATTGGATGATTTCAGTCCTCCAGTCATCCTGCTCTATTTAAACTTCTCAAACTTGGGAATCGGCTGCAAGGTTGGCTAATGGGTCTACGTGCACATTCATGTCTCGCGAGATACGCTCTATTTCAATGCTCTCAAATTTGGCTATTTCAATGTTTGCTAGATCCAGGTACAGCTGCAACTTTGGCCCTCCATCTTGGAATTCTTCGGACAACTTGTTTTACCACTAACTGGGAGTTACTTCAAACTGCCAGACGTGGGATCTTAAATTCTTGGGTTAGGCAGAGCACGAGGATCAATGCTTCGTACTTGGATTCATTCTTAGTTGAGGAGAAAGCGAACTACATAGCCCGTTTGACCATTACTCCTCTTGGTGAGATGAGTACGAGACCAGCGCCACTGCCAGCCTGATTCTTGGCCCCATCTATGAACAAACTCCAGAAGGGTTCCTCCTCCATAGTCATGTTGAGCAGCTCCTACTCAGCTTTGAGATGGAGACTTGTTGAGAAGTCCTCCACAATGTTTGCGAAGATCTGCGACTTGATTACGGGATAAGGCTCGTACTCATGACTGAATCCCCCTAACTCCACTGCCCATTTCATCATCCACCCAGTGAGATCCAGCTTTGCTAGAAGTGATCAAAGCGGGAACGTTGTGACTACTTTAATCGAGTACGCTTTGAAGTATGGTCTGAGCTTCCTTGACGCGTTGACCAAAGCTAACACGAGCTTGTTCGATGTTGTGTATCTTTTCTCCGCTCCTACCAACATCTTACTCACCTAATATACTAGGTATTGTCTGATTTCTTGAGGACCTCGAAGAAGGGTTGAGTCTTCTCCGAGTACTTGGCTAAGAAGCGATTGAGCGCTGCAAGTTTCCCTGTCAAGCGCTGAACTTCCTTGGCATTAACAGGTGCTCAAAGGCCCTGGATAGCCTTAATCTGCACAAGATCGACCTCGACCACCCTTTGGGTTACGAGGTATCCTGGGAACTTGTGAGAAGTAACCCCAAAAATGCACTTCGCAAAATTGAATTTCATGTTATACTTGTTCAAGATCTCGAATGTTTCTTTTAGGTAGGCAACATGATCTGTTGGTTTGACGGACTTTTCCAGCATATCATCCACATAGACCTCCATAGTCTTCCTGATTTGTTTCTCGAACATCTTATTAATCAATCGCTGGTAAGTGGGACCTATATTCTTTAGTCCAAAAGGCATGACCCAGTAGCAATAGATTCCTCTATTAGTCATGAAAGCAGTCTTTTCCTGATCGACTTCGTCCATCATGATTTGATTATATCCCGAAAAGGCATCCATGAAAGACATCAGACCATCACCTGAAGTGGCATCGACGAGCCGGTCGATGTGTGGCAAAGGGAAAGGATCCTTGGGCATGCCTTGTTCAAATCAATGTATTCTACACACATGAGGTTCTTTCCATTCCTCTTTTTGACCACTACTACATTCGAGAGCCATTCTGTATAGGTAACCTCTCGAATCGCTTTGATTTTTCATTGCTTCTCAACATCCTCATCAATGGCTTTGTTTTTCTCTGAAGCAAAACGTCGTTGATTATGCTTGGCAGGTTGAAATCTTGGATCAACTTTGAGCTTTTGGGTGGTGATGCTTGGATCAATCCCGATCATATCTTCATTGGACCATGCAAATGTCTTACGTTCAGTTGTAAGAAAATCAACCAGTTCAGATTGGAGCTGCGAAGGCAGGTTGGCTCTGACAAACATTTTTTTGCTCGGATCTTATGGGTCAATTGACACTTCCTCCACGTCTTCCTCCCCAACAGTATCGGGGGGTGCGGTCCGCGCGATGGGTGTATTGATGACGGTACGACTGGGTGGATTTGGCCTCTCCTGATCCATTATTACCAGATCTGCCAGCGGACTCTCTGTGGCCATGTGATTCTGGTGATGGGACAAACGGATGCGATGCTGAGAATAGTGCCCTAAATTCCTTCAGCACTTAGAGCCCCACAGTAGACGCCAATTTGTTGAGGTTCGATTTTGATCGTTGGAATGATCGGAACTCTAAGTGGGAAAGTAAATCAAACACTAAGACTTCCAAGAAGGTTTATAGTCTCTCAGAACGGACTTGCTAGTATTTTATAGAATGAATTGGATGGAAGTTACAGAGCTTCTCATCGGAGAAGGTAATCAGAGTGATACAGTTTGGTATGAGTGAATAGAGATCTGTGTGCATGGCGTGAGTGCATTATTTAGACTATTAAATTGAGAGAATCTTCAAATATTCTAGGGCCCGATCTGCATATACAGCTGGAGGAAGTTAGGGTCACACGTTCTCCCCTATGCTGAGTCAGCAGAATGAATCATTCTGGGACCGTCCAGGACATGGGTTGCACACACTTGAATTCTTGAGGCCAGGGTCTAGAGAGACATCGAGGCTCGTTGTTTGATCCCTGAGGGGGCCTTCGAGATTGGGGTGCTCATGTTAGATTCGTTGAGAGGAGCGCTTCGAGGTTGTGAGAGACTTCGAGAGTTCTACTGATTGGCCAAGGTTCGAGGCGGTGCCTTCAAGGCAGTTGTGATAGATGGCTGAGATTGAATGGATATTTTGAGGTATAGGCTCACGTATTTGGAGTTACCATGACAAAGGGTGTCGTGAGATTGTTGACTTTACTACCGCCTACTCGGAAGGATTGGGCAGAGAAGCTCGTGACTGCCTACTTAGGACAGAGACCAGGAACACACCAGTTCAAGGGGGATCTGTATGGTCTGATCATGAAGTTTGTGAGGACGTACACCTTGCACAGGAGACCACCTCGAGGATCGTTTACCAGGGTGATAGATTCTGAGAGGTTTTTGGATTGCACGATGGAGCGAGATGAGCTCCTAGAGGTCCCAACACTGCCATACCCACTTACGACCCACTATGCAGAGGCAGGACCCTCTAGGGCCTGATCCCCAGATACCTTGCTACTGTTTCCTGATGGCCTCGAGGCATCTGAGATTGAGAAAGAGACAAAGTTAGCACTAGAGGTAGTAACTGACTTTGAGTTAGAGTCTGAGCTGGGGGCAGATATGGAGGCTGTGTTGGCAGTTGAGGCTGAGTTTGGGGACGAGCTAGAGGCAGCCGTGGAGCCAATGCCAGAGCCAGTTGTGGAGCCGGAGCTAGTTGCTGAGGCAATTGGGGAGGAGGACCCATTGCCAGAGGTAGAGCCTGAGGGAGCTAGAGCTCACCAGCCTGGAGAGGACTCCAATCCTGTAGCCGCAGCTGAGCTAGAAGAGGATCCAGGAGGACCTGCTACTAGCTGATGTGCCTAAGGAGATTGTTTCTGATGTCGAGAGCACCTTGTCAGAGGTGTTAGACCTATAGTAGTAGAGTTTAGTAGTAGTTGTTTAGTAGGGTAGTAGCAGTATGAGTAGGATGATAGAGAGAGGGAATCGTTATATTCTGTAAATCCATTTGGGTGTACATGGATACATTGATCACTTTTTGTACGGATGCATGAGTTTTAGGTACTGGCACCATAGCTTAGTACTAGGATGGTGTTAGTTATAGGACACCAACATCATGTATTGTACTGAGACCAATTCTTTTGATTTGAGTTAACTGATAAAAACTTTGTAGAATAATAGATCCCTTTTATATGAGATATGTATATGAGTCCTTGTATTATTTTCTATGATTCATCTTTGATTATGATTATCGTTGCTAAACCTTTACTTTATGCTATGGCATTATTCGAAACTAGACATCAATCGTTGTATATGTGTATGCGTTGATTTCAGGGATATGCTTAGTATGTATGAGATATTATGAGGTGCCAACCTTCATATTATTACTATTGTTATTATGGTGATACGATGATGCAATACAGATTATATGTGTTTGGACCCGAAATCTGAGTAGCGATAATTGTATAATGCCGAAGAGAAGGATAGCGAGACATCGAGGAGGATATCAGGGTGGAGGAGAAAACCCTGAGCTTGAAGCCGCATCTATAGGAAATAATAACCCTGAGCCCAACCCCGAGGTAGAGGCTGAAAAAGTTGTAGCCCACACTAACCCATAACCATAAGATTGGAGAGATTTTCAAGAGGCAAGATCCACCTAAGTTTAACAGAATGGGTGAGCCCACTGAAGCCGAGGATTGGGTTCGAGCAATGGAAAAGATAGTGGGAAGATTTTCAGGAAACACTACTGAGGAATAGATTGTAGCGTTCACCTAGAGCAAATTTAAGGACAAATTCTTTGAAAAGTATATCCCTTTAAGCTACTGACTAAAGAAAGAGGTTGAGTTCCACAATCAGCGTCAGGGTAAGTTGTTTGTGTCAGCTTATGACCGTCTGTTCAGTGCATTGTCAAGGCACACCTCGAGTTATGTGGATATTGATGAAAAGAAAGTTAGCCGCTTCTGTGATGGACCAAAACCTGAAATCCATACTCCCTTAGCTAGCCTTGGAAATTTGTCCAATAAAGAAACCTTTAATTGAGCCATGGAAGTGGAAGCCTCCTTGCCTGAGGACAAAGGGCCAGTTGTACCCACTCAAGTTAACAAAAGTCAGGGAAATAAGATGAAATGGGAAGAACACTCCAGTAATCAGAATTAGAATCAGAGTGGCCCACGGAGGGCCTGGCAAGGGAACCCATACCATCAGCCACTGCTCATGCTACCCCCGAACCATAATGACCACAACTTAGGATTTTTTAGAATTGGTCAAAATTCTAAAGGGAAGTTGAGGACCCCGAATGTGAATGTTTGTAACCTATGTGGAAGGCCCCATAGGAGAGAGTGCCTAACTATAAGTAATGGATGTTTTAAGTGTGGTCGCATAGGGCATTTTGCTAAACACTGTCGCCAAGGAAATCATGGGGCAATGCCAGGGTAGAATGGACAAGTGCAACAACTGAGGGCTATGGAAGCTCAGCAACAGCTAAGGAATGTCCACCAATGCAGCAGCACCCGCCCCAGGGACCCTAGAGCGCCGCGAGGGCAAGGCATATGCGCTGAACTAGGAGCCGAAGATTGGGGAATCACGACCAGAGAATGCCGGATAGGGAAATTTGGAAGGTATGGGTTCGATCTCCGATATTCCTATTATCATATTATTTGACACTGGTGCATCGCAATCATTTATCTCAGAGGCATGTGTAGAGAATCTAGGGCTAAACCCTGTAGAATCCTCACAAAATCTGAGAGTAGCTATGCCATCTAGAGATATTATGGACTCTATTCTTGCATGTTTGAATGTAGAAATGGACTTAAGATCTCTAAGTTTTATGGCTAATGAACTGTACGTGTTGAAGATGTGGGATGTTGATGTATTCTTTGGAATGGATTGGCTAACTGAGAGTTCTGCCACCATTAGCTGTAAGGACAGGAAGATAGTGTTTCGTAGATCTGATGAGATCTCAGTAAGTCTTCATGGAATTCAAAGAAAGAAATAAGGTTCTGATGATATCAGCATTTCAAGCTAGAAGGCTAATAGAAGCTAAAGAGAGCCAAGCATTCATGGTGTACTTGAACAAGGAAAGAGGAGAGACACCTATAGAGGAGGTAGAAGTGGTGAGAGAACTTGGTGACGTATTTCCTGAGGAACTACTCGGTTTACAACCAGATAAGCTGTTAGTGTTTACCATAGATCTGGAACCAGGAGCAGCCCCAGTATCCATAGCACCTCGTTGAATGAGACCCAAGGAACTCGAAGAACTCAACATGCAGTTGCAAGAACTGTTAGAGTTAGGCTTCATCCGACCTAGCGTGTCACCTTGGGGAGCGCTCGTGTTGTTTGTAAAGAAGAAAGATGATATGTGTGTAGAATATAGAGAGTTGAGTAAGGTTACTTTGAAGAACAAGTTCCACTTTCAAGGATAGATGACCTTTTCGACCAGCTGAAAGGTGCGAGTGTATTCTCGAAGTTGGACCCGAGATTAGGGTACCATCAACTTAAGATCAGGAATGAGGATATACCTAAGACTACTTTTAGGACACTATGAGTTTGTGATGATGTCGTTTGGATTAACAAATGCATCTGCAGTCTTCATGGATCTAATGAATTGGGTATTTCAACCTTATTAGATCTTATTACAGTGATCTCCCATAATAATAAATATAGTTAATGGTGACTCCACCGTGGGAAGAGCCGCTTTCTTCTTGCTTGATAGGGGGGTTTCTATTCACCAACGCAGACTAAAAGTGCTCTCCGAACCGTGCTGGATAGTGACCCATCACACGGCTCTCAAACCCAACCTGTGGTGGATTTGAGGAGACAAAGTCAAAACGCTTGATCCTTTGCCCCATACTTCTTTGAAATGCTCTTCCTCGTTGATTAAGGATTTTAGACCGCTTTGCCCTGGTATTCATAGATGATATACACATTTATTCAAAAGGGGAGCAGGAATATGAGGATCATTTGAGAATAGGCTCTGAGACATTAAGAAAGAAAATGTTGTACACCAAATTAAGCAAGTTTAAATTTCGGCTGCGAGAAGTAATGTTTCTAGGAGATATAGTGTCAGCCAAATGAATCAGGGTTGATCCCGCAAAAGTACAAGCTATGAAGGAGCGGAAGACTCCGACGAATCTTAATGAGATTAGAAGCTTCTTAGGACTAGCCAGCTACTATCGACATTTTATAGAAGGATTTCAGGGATAGCTAAGCTAAGGACTCAACTGTTAAGGAAATGGATAAAGTTTGAAAGGACGAAAGCTTGCGAGAACAGTTTTCAAGAACTGAAAAAGAGATTGACCACGGCTCCAATTTGGGCAATCCCTAAATCCGAGAATGATTATGAGGTGTATATTGACGCTTCAAAGAATGGATTAGGATGTGTCCTTATGCAAGATGGAAAGGCCATAGCTTATGCGTCAAGGCAGCTGAGGCCACATGAAGTAAATTATCCGACTCATAACCTAGAACTCACAGCCATAGTTCATGCCTTAAAGATTTGGAGGCACCATCTTTATGGAGTTCTATGCTCAATTTTCACATATTATAAGAGTCTTAAATAATTCTTTGAGTAAAAGGATATGAATATGAGATAAAAAAGTGGTTGGAGTTGGTTAAGAATTATGACCTATCTATATATTACCACCCAGGAAAGGCTAACACTGTTGTAGATGCTCTAAGCCGCAAGACTAATTCGAGGATGTATACCCTTCTAACTCATGTGAAGTTGATAAGGGAATTTGAAAAGTTAATAATAGAAGTGGTAAGACTATCTGACTCATCAGCAAGCTCACTAGCCGCTTTGGTAGTTTGTCCAAATTTAAGGACAAGGATTATATAAGCCCAGAGGAAGGATGAGGAGATGGAAAGGATAAGACTAAGGATTAGATCACAGTAAGTCGAGAAGTACTATGAGGCAGTAGATAATGCCATACTCTTTGAGGGACGGATTTGTGTACAAAATGATGGGATATTAAGAGAGGAAATTTTGATGGAAGCCCATGAAACCCCATACGCCGCTCATCCCGGGAGTACCAAGATGTACCGAGATCTGAAAGAAGCATTTTGGTGGGATGGAATGAAGAAGGACGTAGCATCACTCATAGAATGATGTCTGGCTTATCAGCAAGTCAAAGCTTTACATCAACGTCCGTATGCGAAGCTGAAACCCTTGGAAATCCCAAGAAATGGGATCATGTTACCATGGACTTTGTGACTAGTCTGGCAAAATCGCCAAAAGAAAACATCGCTATATGGGTCATTGTGGACCGTTTGACTAAGATAGCACATTTCTTGCCCATTAAGGTCACATATGGGTTAGAGAAACTTGCAGAACTATACCTCAAGAGATTTTAAGACTTCATGGGGCACCGATTTCCATCACATCTAACCGAGATGCTAAGTTCACATCGAGATTTTGGAAAGGTATGCAAGAGGAACTAAGTACCAGATTGAACTTCAGTACCGCCTTTCACCCTCAGAAAGATGGACAATCTGAGAGAACCATATGCTTAGGACAACGGTACTAGACCAATACTATAAGTGGGAAAGGATTCTACCGTTTATAGAATTTGCATATAATAACAACCATCAGTCGATTATTGGAATGGCAGCTTATGAGGCTCTGTATGGAAGGAAATGTCGATCTGCACTCTATTAGGATGAAGAGGGAGAGAGGAAAGTAGTTGGTCCTTATGGCATAGCTAAGATGATAGAAATAGTTCGACATATCCAAGATCGCATTAAGGAAACCTAGGATAGGCAAAAGTCCTGTCCAGACACAAGGAGGACTGAGTTGAGTTTTGAGGTTGGAAATAAGGTATTCCTCAAGTTATCACCTTCAAAAGAAATTTTTAGGTTTGGTGTCAAGGGAAAACACAAACCATGATTCGTTGGATCTTATGAGACACTTAAGAAAGTAGGAACGATCACCTATAGGTTAGCATTACCACATAGTCTTGAAAATGTCAACAATGTTTTTCACGTATCCCAGTTAAGGAAGTACCTCTACAATAGCAAACACGTGATTAGGCAAGAAAAGGTAACCCTTACCTCAGAGTTACAGTATGAAGAGAGACCTGAAGCGGTTCTAAACCAAAAGATCCAATAGTTAAGGAACAATGAGATATAATTAGTGAAAATTTTGCGGAGACACCATGGGACTGAGGAAGCCACATGGGAATTACAAGCCAAGATGCGAGAGAAGCACCCAAAGTTGTTTCAGTCAGCCTAACAATTTTGAAAATGAAATTTTTGTAAGGGTGGTACAGTGTAACACCCCGTATTTTATTTTTGTTATTTATAATTGTGATAGTATTAATCGGTCCATAATGGGTGATTAATTAGACTAAGATTAACATTTTTAAATTTCTTATATTATGATTTAATATGATAGATTATGTTGAGAGGATTCCAGAAGTGGTTTCGGAATGATAATCGGATATATGTAGCAAAAAATATTGCAGTTATAAGTTTTACTAGGAAACTACCAGTGTTAATCATGTCATAACCCTAAGTAGTCGAGCATGACCCGAGATGTCGAGAGATTATGATATATCAATTAATAATTTATTTTAGTTATGTTAGTTCAAAACAACTCATGATTAAAATCGAATAATCAAAACATTGTGTATTGGGTCGAAGATTATAAAGCAACTCGCCCGTGTTATCAGTTTCGTCTCCATCCTCCACTCCCTCCTATAAATAAGAGGGCACCCCTCCCTCATTCTCATCATTTCAAACCTTAGCCAAACTCTTGAAATTTTATTTCTTAACTGCCACTTAGACAAATTTCACCAAACCGAGCCATCGAAAATCACCGAATCGGAAGGGGAGGATCAACGGGAGTGCTAGCCATCATCACAAATAGGATTATAGCATTTCCAAGGTAAAAACCCTAGGTTTTGAACAATTTTGAAAATCATAAGGTTGTTCTATGTCTCCAACCATGTTATAATGTTTGTATAATCATGCTCTTAGCCTTTCTAAACTCATTGTATCAATCCATGATGAACTAAGCATGATTCTTTCTTAAACTCTAGTTTTGCTATCTCTTCATTGCATGCCTATTGGTGATTCAATGTTGTTTTTGACACACAATAACTATTACTTTTAATAACTTGGAACTCATTGATGCCATCATTGCAAGATTTGGACTAAAAACACGAAAATTGCAAAAATTCTCGAGAGTGTCCAGGCCAACTGATCGGCCCGATCAGATTCTGATCGGTTCGATCAGGCTTGAAGATCAGAACGATCGACTCTCTGATTAGCCCGATCCGTCAAGAACACCAAGAACACACATCTAGAAATTAGAAGATCGGCACGATCACCTTCCAAGATCGGCCCGATCAATCAAGAACACCTAAACTTATCCAAAAAAGCCTTTCCCCTCAATCTTAAGCTTGATCGGCCTTGATGATCGACCTGATCAAAATATGATCAACCCCATCACCTCCAAATTCTTGATGGCTCAATCTTACCATTGATCGGCCTTAAAAACCTCGACACAATCACTCGATCGAGCCTTCATTGGCCCGATCATGCCATCTTTTGATCCCATCAATCCGAACCTCGATCAACCTCAAATTTGATTTCAAAATTGGCCCGATCAACATCCAATCGGCCCCCGATCAACCCCTAAAACCTTGGATCCCTCGATCACTTACCTCGATCCATTCTTATTTAAAAGAACAAGGAACTTGTTTTTACTTGATTTATATCGTACACCCTTCATTAACCTATTCCTTATTTCGCACGCAATCCAATCTAGTACTTTACACATTCGAAACCTTATCAACGATCATCAATGATTCTATAACCCTAAGAAACCGCCACCAATACCTCACTTAACCATTTTTCCCAATCGAGCAAATACTCATTTTCTCTTCGCATCCACATCTTGTTAATCCTACTTCATAATCGAATGACTCTGCTTCGAAGGTATATAAAGCCTTGACTCGAATTCTGAATTGAGAATTCTTTTAAACCCTATTGATATCTCGAATATTCGACCGTGTTTCTACTCCCACTCAGCAACTAAATATATTATATAAATGTTTAATATCCATAACTTGTGAGATAGGCTATGTATACTTAGTGGCTGTTATTAGTAACTCGACATTGTACTCACGTCCGTGATTTCGTGAAGGTGCTCGTCTCATCAAGGGAGCCGTTGAACAGATTCCACCCGCACACCCTTGAGCTTAGCTAGGACGTGAGGTGGGCTTTCTTATGTATTAAAACAACTCAACTTGCTTTTACTTGTGAAAATCTCTGAACTATGTTTTGTATACGAACTTAAATTGTCAGCACTTAACTGTTTTGTATAATATGAATCTGTTTCCTCTATGCGTCTGAGCCGAGGAAATCAGTAGGGTAAGACCAATGGGTGTTGGTGACTTATTTATGATTTGGGTCTTGTCTTCTGATGAGTAGGCAGGATTAGTGCACTGTGGGTAGCGTTATGTTGGGGATTTGGCCTTAGCATAATGGGATCATCGTGACTATGTGAGGAGGCCTCCTCCACAGATCACCTTTATTTATTGCAAAGTGGTTAATGTGATGATTGATAATGTGATGAGCTCACTAAGGTGGTAAATGTTGAACTAAACAAAATGTTTTGATGGAGACAAGAGGATTTCAAATCATAAAACCTCGTGGGATTCCATATGCTTGTGCTGACCTTTCATATATAAATGTCTGTTTTGGTGACGTGTTCACTGAGTGCTTTCTTACTCACACCCTGCATATATTTCTAAATGTGTAGGTTGAGAATCATGAGGAGAGGAAGACGTTGGGTTTAGGAAATTGTATTGAGATAATTATGGCCCTGAAGAGTACATCATCATATGTATTCTGCAACCATGCTTATTGTTATTAGACAAATGACTCGTTGTCTATATTCTGAGCACACTGTTGAGGTTCATTTTTTATCGGAATCGATTTAGAGCTCTAATTTAGATTTTAACCAGACAGCATGACTTCCAGGAAGGTTTATAGTCCCATGGAATGGACTGGCTGATATTTTATATTTATGAAAAGAGTGATTTTCAGACGATTTCCAACAACCAAGGATGGGAGGATTACAGAGATAGAACTATTTGCTACATGACGTAAAACAGCCACAAGGTAAAGGTAAAGTGAGGTGAGTGCATAATGTGTGACTGTAGCTGACTCAACGGCTATTTATACAACTTGTACAGGACGAATCTAATTAATCCTTGAGCTAAGGAGTAAATCATAAAAAGATGGGGGGCTATCCATAAAGCCCGGGAGGTCTTGTTATAATCATGCTTTGGGTGTCTTGCTGACTTAACAAGGGAATCATTCTAGATCCTTTTTGTACGTGCGGAAGCGTGTGGCCAGCATTGTGCAGATTTTATGAGAGACCTCGATGGTTCCGGGCCGGCGAGTATTTAAGAGCAAGGGCCACTTGAGGGTCCTCTTCCTTGTCCCACTCGTGGGCCTCAAGCTCTTCTCGGGGTTGATGGTCGCCGCTCGAGGCTTTTCCTGCCTAGTCTGATTTTAGCTGGTGTCGCACCTTATGAGCGGTCGACGTTCCTGTTTGATGGTCCTGAGATTTTTACCCTGAACAATAGCCCTCTTGTTTTCACGGATCAAGTCGATTGATTTGCAAAGACAAGTAGACGTAAGAGTATCGCTAGTCAACATTTAAAGAAATTTTGTACCTGTCTCGCGTTGGGCGATGACGCTCATATTTGAAGTTTTTGATGAACTTTCTGTTTCAAGATTCAGCAGGGTGAGAAACAAAAATGTTTGACGAGTTATGAAATTGAACCTCGCTCAATCGTTCGTGGGATGTTCGAGTTTTCCATTTTATATCGAGGTCCTGAAATGAAACTAAAATGACAAGATATTGATTCGTTAAAGTTATAGTTTATCCTTCAAAATCATAGAGACCACTAGAGCTGTTGGAAAGTTTAATTTTCGAGGGGTTTCCTTCCCATCTCAGAGAAGTTTATCCTCTGGGTATATCCGTGTCCACCTAGAGAAGCCGCTTTTGGGTTGTTGGAAGTTTATATTCCATGGGTATTCAGAAGCCACGCCTCCTCAAAGTTCTTCTAAGCATTTTTATCAGTTGCCCTGTGATTAGGTGGCTAAGGATCTTGCGGCATTCTACGCATTGCGAAATAGATTCCACATGCAGCATCATTTAGGTTTTCGAACCGAAATTGAAATTAGAGTCATCGAAGAATGGATTCCATATGCGTATCCCTCAGATTTTCGAACCAAAAGCGGAATTAAAGTCATCAAGGAACAGATTCCATGTGAAGCATCGATTAGGTTTTTGAACCAAAAGCAGAATTAAATAGGCCCAGGGACTACAGGATGATTAAGAGTTTTGCCCTATCGAGAGGCTAGAGGCCAACTCGAGAGCACTAATAGTTGAGAAGTGATCGATAGGCATTTGGTCGATGTTGTCGGGATGGCAGCCCCGAGTATGTAGATTACAGTGATCAGTTATGTCGAAATGATAAATAAGCTGATCATAGTCGCGAACTATGTTGGAGATTGATGCTCGAAGATGACCATGTCGTTGAGATGTATTAGAGATGGTGCTCAAAAGACAAATAAGGGCGGGAACTCTGTCGATAATTGAGAGGACAACTTCTACCATGGAAGATAAGAATTCCACGTGATTAGTCGATATATCGAACGATAGGGGCAACGCAGCCCCAGGTATATATGAGAATCGGGCGTTTGATATATATGAGTATGAATAGTCAGGCATAATCAGTAGAGTATAAATTACCGAACATGGTTACTTGTACAAGAAGTCTAAGAAATCCCTAATGAGAAATCCATAAGAAATCTGTAATTGGTCATTTCGCAATGGTCGGATCAACTATGCAGCCCTGACTATCGAAGACCAGTAGTCAATCGTTAATCATCGCAAGAAGATGGTATACGCATATCGTGCAGCCCCGAGTATCGAATACTCGGGCGATCGTTAGACTTATAAATAGTCGAGTATTGTACAGTCCTAGGTCTTGAGCTATCTTAAGGACAAAACGCACTTGAGGGGGTAATGCAGCCCCGAGGGTGACAGATAGACAATTTGATTTAAATGATAAGTGTGGAAACGTATCGAGGAAATTATCTCGAGCAACTTACCCAGAATATGGTGTCATCGGATAAGCGTCTTTTTGAATTCTGGGCGCACATATAAAGGGGCGAATGAATCCATAATTCCATATTTTGAATTTTTCATCCACAAATTCCTTTCTCTCTCTAGCATCTTAAGCTGCAGCAATCCAAGTTCTGGTCAGTTTCCTTCTCCTCTTACTTTTTTGATTATCTAGGTTTTGAGTCTTTACCAATGACGTCTTCTTCTTAGCTTTCCCGTTTCAATTCCTCCAATAGTCTATTAACCTTGGAGCCAGGCATTGTGCACAATCCTTTCAAAAATTCCCCAAATACACTTCTACCGAGGGGAATCTTCGGGGTGAGATTCTCCGAGCAACGGTTACCCACATGCAAATGGCGACGGTGGCTGAGGCTTGCTAGGTCCCTAATTGGTATACGGGTATCATTCTTGGATCTGAGTACAGATGTCACCGTCCTCCGCTAGGTCACATTTCTTTTTTATTAGCTTTGGTTCATGAGGAGGCCAGAGTCCCTCTCCATCCTTTCCTTGTTAGGATTCTCCATCAACTGAGGTTTGCACCAATGCAGCTTTCCCCTTTGGCATGGGGGCACCTAGTTGTCATGCTTTTTCTTTACCTCGAGAATGGGTTGGGGGAACCCATTCTTGAGGATATTTTGTATTTTTACAATTTAATTCAGGTGCCAAGGGAGTGTTACTTTACCTAGCACCGTACTCGGATGTCTCGAACATAGGTCTGATCTGGGAAGCTTCCAGTTACCTCGCCGTGTGGAATGGACCCATTTCTTCACGAAGGAAGAAATGGATATTATGCCCAGCACTTTCGGCTCTCCGCTCGTGCTGGTTGGGTCTTTATTCCTTATTCTTTCATTGGCATGTTTTGTATTTGTTGGTGTTTGATTGCCACGGTTCTTTCAAGCAGATATCAAAAGACCTCAGTTAGTGGGGGATTTGAACAGGAGGGTATGCAAAGCCCTCAACATCGTGGACCATCGCTACACTTTGCTTGTTCATAATAGACTTCTTGTTGGAGTCTTTTAAACTTCACGCCAGGTAGATCGCCGAGGAGGAGCATCGAGAGGCAGAGAAAGCTCTAGCTCTAGCCGCTCGACCCATTACCATGTCGCCAAAAAGGCGCACTCAGCCCGCTCAAACTGCCGCCAATCAGTCCAAGAGGCTCCACATCGAGGAGCCTGCGGGTGCTTCCTAGCTTGCTCTTTTCTCAACCATGCCTGCAGAGGAAATGAGGAACGGGTCAAAGAAAGTGAAGTGCAAACTTTCTGATGACCTGGAAGTGATGGTGTCAGCAATGCGCGGGGTAGGTTTGGGGACCTCGCCACTGCGAGCGAATGTAGATGCTTCGATACCCTTTACCACTTGATCCGAGTAAGTGCCTTCTGACTTATCATTTATCTTGTTGGAACTATCGGTAATCTTATTACTGATGCAGGGTGTTGAGAGTTCCCAACACATCTCTTTGCAGATTGAGAAGGTGATGACTGACCACCCAAAAAGGTTGGTCCGCATCCGATGCCGCAAAGTCTGAGGCCGAGCAGAGTTTGGCCGGAGCCCTCGAAGAAAATACAGAATTGAACAACAAGCTCACATCGCACATGGGGCTCTAAGCTACATGAATGCGCAAAGACTCGAGTTCGAGGAGGGCCAAGCCGACTACAAGGACCGAGTCTCATGTCTACACAAGGAGCTGGATGCGGCACAGAAAGAGCTTGAAGATACAAAGCATCAGCTTGCCGAGGCTCGCGTGGGTCGTGGCATCGACCTCAGTGCCATCTTTTCATCAGACGCATGTCTCGAGTAGCAGATCGCGATGGCCAACACAATAAAGAAAATGCTCAAGTGCCATCTGTGCAAGGAGGATCTGACTTTGATACGAGCAAGCTCGATAGTTTCACTATCAAATTTCATTCGACCGAGGACTCCTATGCTGCTCGAGTGGGCTCGAGCATCGAGGTGATGTATATCGCCTATGACTGACCTATGAGGCTTGGAGTTAGTTTTTGTAATGGGCCATGTCTCAAACCTTTTTTTCCACATGTAAATGTGATTCTATGAATGAAAGTTATTTCCCTTTCCTATTTGTGTCGATCAGACTGTCTTCTCTTGGGTACTTTCATTTTTTGTGTGTTTGCGTATATGTACTTTGACAAGACAGGATAGATGACATGAGGAATGTTATTATTCATTAATAATGATGGTCGGCACATGACACTTTGATGTTTTAAAAACAACTGATAGAAAACAAAAGACGAAGTTAACAAAATTTAAAAACAACTATAACTCAATGGAGCTAGCACGTATCTTTGTTCTAGGGATGTTGTTCCTTGAGATTCACGAGGTAGCACGACCTCGTAGCCTCTTGCTTGCCTTGGAGATGTGCACTCCCCATGTGGTGGGAAACTTCACCATCTGATGAAAAATCGAGGGCATTACTGTAATGCCCCGTATATTTCTGATCAACTCCGGTCATGTAATCTCTTAAGGATCCAAATTATGGGTCTTATTTATAAATATATTATCATATCGTGGGACGATCATATGCTATATTTCAAAGAATAAATTCCCCAGTGAATCACAGTTTTATTATCAAAATTCGTTCAACGTATTATGATATGTGAAGGAGTAAGAATATTAAATAATTAATGTTCTTGCGGCTTAATTACATGTAATTAAATAGATGTGAATTACAACCCACCGAAATAATGGTAATGACGCGCATAGTTATATTCCGTAAGGTGAATGTAAGATCAAAATATGAGAATCCAACGATAGATATATTTCGTGCAGTATCCAGAACAAAAATACAGTGCAAGTTTTATTTGATAAAGTGAGGATAATTTGATGTAATGGGTTGACAAGCTCAAATCCCCTAAATTAAGGAAACCTAGTACTAGTAGTTAATGCATCACAATTTTCCAAGCCATAATTAATACCCTCCAAATCACCCTTTATACAAATACACACGTGTATATTTGCATGTCTTCCAAACGAATGATAATACCCATCAATACACACACACATACACACACACCCAAACACATCCATCTACCATTTTCCCTATATTACATGACAAGTATGTGTGTGTCTATCATTACTACGAGGGAGTATTCCTACTTGTACAAATATCTCTCTACACACACACTTCACCCAAAACACACACTACATACCTATAAATATTGGTGTTGGGATCCCATTTCCCTCCACTCCAAATCAAAGCCAACTCTTGCCATTTCATATCTAGAGAGAGGAAGGGAGAGATCGAGAGAGAGAGAGAGAGAGAGAGAGAGAGGAAGAAGGAGGGAGAAGCCATTGATCCAAGCTTGAAAGAGAAGCAAGTTTGTGAGAGAGTATCTTGGAAAGGATGGAAGGGAGAAGGAAGAGCCAAGTCCCAAGCACCATTTTAAAGGTACAAGGTAGGAAACTTGACCCTTTGTAGGAGGAAACCTATTGTTGAGCATGTAATGCTTAGAAGCATGCTAGGTATATTAAACCTTAATGAGAAATAATGATAATATATAAATATTGATGGATTGTTGAAGCATGGTTTGTGAAATCATGAGTATGAGTACATGACCAAAGCATGAAATAAGTTGTTGACATGCTAATGTGATTTTAGGAGCATGATAGTAATTTATGATCGGATCATGTTTTGCTCAAGTATACAGATCGAATCATGCTAGGAATTGAGTCATAAATCCTATGTGAAATAGGATATTGTGGAGAAGAATCAAGTTTGAAATAGGTCGAAAATAGATAAAACTGGACGGACCAATCAACCGTCTCCTCCACCCATCGACCAAATCTAGCACCGTGGAGAGTCTCAGATCGACTGGACTGACCAGTCAACCGTCTCTACTGAGCCATCGACCAGACCCCACGACTAGGGGAGTCTCGGATTGATG
>AYJT01018046.1:0-14535 GCA_001278415.1 Ocimum tenuiflorum | reverse complement strand
ATTTTTAATTTATTAATTTAGATCAACAAATATAATAACCATAAGTTTATATAAATAAATGATTAAAAATGTATAAAAGTTATTATTTTTCATAATTTCATTATTTTAAAACAACGAATGTATAACATGCGTTTGCACGTGATCATAACTAGTTAATTAAAATTTAAGAGGAAATATATTTTGACAGGAACAAAAGATTCATACATATATACCGCTGATCAGTTTCTTTTACCATCTCATAACTAAATAAACTCCCAAACTAGAAATTGTAATTTTGAATGCATTTTTTCATCTAGATAACCAGTACATAACATACTGCACCCCCCTCATCATCAAAGTTTGTAAAAACGATACATCTGTTTCCAATAAAAACTCAAGGTTATGAGATGGAGAGTTTCTAAGCACCTTCAGATTCATCTGCCGAGTCTACATCCATCGGCTGAGGATTCTTATATCCGCTGATCTCATCACTGTACCGTTTCTTGTCCGCTCGGGCTTTCGCCTCGTACGGAGCCTTCTCCTCCGCTGTAGGAAGCAACAAAGCCGACATTGTGGCTTGCAAGAAGCAATGAAATCTTACAAAGAAAAAAAGAGAGAAAAATAAAAAATTGGTGAAATACCTGTCAACTTATTCCATCTTTCCCCAAGTACTCTTCCAACCTCTGTAAATGAGATTCCTGGATTACTCTTCTTCACATTCTGCATCAAGGTATCGACACAATTCAATAGAATGCAACGTGGTAAATGATCGAGCATGAGATCGAAGATTGTTGCAAACAAATTGTGAATATTACCTCTCTTTCTGTTTGGGAGAAGAACATGAATGCACTAATTGCTCTTTTTGGGGCATTTGGGTCCTTTTTCTTCTTCGGTTTCTTCTTTTTTCCATCGTCATCACTATCTTTGGTCTTTTTTCTACTTGATGAAGATGCCTTCACAGCAGAAGGTTCCTTCTTGGTTTTCTTTTTCAGTGGTGCCTAGACCACCATATATCAGATGTCAGCTCCATGTTGTAGAATTCAAGTAGAAACACACACACACACATATAGTAGATTTGAATGTCACCTCTTTCTCCCCTCCACTTTCACTGGCATCAGATCCTTCTTCCCCGGAATCATCAGTAGGGGAGCCTCCATCGTCTTTATCAATAACGAAATCCTCATCCTGTAAATTAGGTTTGTGCATTAAGTGACAAAATACTATCACTCAGCATTTATTAGTGCGTGAGAAAATTAAGAAACGCATGAGACAGAACAGAAACAGCACCTCCTCATCACTCTCATCTCCAATAGCTTCGTTCCTGATTCTCTCAAGGTGTGGATCAACAGCATCATCAATATCACTCTGTAATACAGCTGCAACACCTTCAGCAGTCTGGGCACTTCCCGTGTTGAAATTCATCATCTTCAGACCCTTCTCCCTGGAACAGCATATCATGAACAAAGTTATAACCAAATCCACTATCATGAAACTCCAATCAGAAAATAAGAAAGTTGAGCAAGAGCACTGACTGGACAAACTGGAAGAGATTATGGTACTCATTTCTCTGAATATTTCTGAAGAGGTGCTCCTGCTCGGTCTTGAGTCTGATGAGAAAATCAAAATAATGCATATTTGAACCTCCAGCAGTGTGCCTCTCAAACTCCACGTAGTCAATCTAAGATATTTAAGAAAAACAGAAGAGATTTCGGGTGTCATTGCGTCATTACTGGTAATCAAAAAAGAACTTGTAGACATAACTCAATACTGTACCTCCTCATGAAGAATTAGAGTGGGTGGTTTGGGCAAAAAGAAAAAGCTCTTTTCAAGTGGATAAAGAACACCATCTTCAGCTTTGAGTGATGACTTCACAGCATAACCATCCTGACTACTACGAAACTTTCCTGGTTTAGTGACTTTGGCTCCAGACAACCCACGTAAAACAGTAATGAACACCTCATGGATGAGTCCCTGAGATTTGAAGAAAAGATAAAATGTCACAACATATTCTTTATCTCAGCTTTCCAAGCAGAGAAATGGTAGTGATGGAGGATCCACTATGTAGTGAACATTAAATAAGGATATTGAGGCAATTAACAAATAAATGGTTTGTACGGCCTACTTAACTAAGACCACTGTTAATAAAGTAGTTTGACATCCAGCGTGTCATTGAAGACTGAACTGGTGAATCAGCATTCCACAAAATTATAGGTGAGTACCTTGTGATCTGGGTCAAGCTTGTCTTTATACTTGGCATTGTAAAGGTCTTCATTCATGGATAAAGTGGTGTCCATAATAGTATCTGTTTCGAACTGTGGACACCAGAAAGGAAAATCTCAGAAAAAAATCAATCTGCCAAGTTTCATTTTCAATTAACAGAATTTTAACTGTCAATTATTACCTGCATCACAATATGTGGATACAAGGTTTGACCTTTCCTAATTGGTGGATCAAGAGTCACAACAACAAAGGTATGTGGTTGATTAAACTGCAAACAAATATATCAAGCATCAGCACTGATTAATCAAATAGGTAACCTCATATTATTTGACAAACAGTTCAGACAATAGATACAGTAGGTTTTCCAAGATTGATGTGCACAAATAACGATTCAAATAGCTTTCTAAGAATGGGGGCAATTCTTACCTTAGGCAGCCAAAATACACGAACGACACTGCTGTACTGAATTTTGAAGTCGTTAGCTTGTCCTTGAAGGCGCAAAAAGGAAAGATGAAGCTCGATACTGTATCGTCCCCTGGAAGAAATATTTATGTCAGATAATCACGCAGAAAAAGAAATAAGGTCCCCAACTCATATCAACTTTTCTTTCCACTAATAAAATCAATGTAGTTGGGAACTAACATAACCTACCTAGGTGTAAGTATGGCAATTCCGTCAAAAGTAACAACAGCTTCTTCTCCTCCCGCTCCAACATCCGCCATTGAGACAATCTTGTCTCGGAATACCTGCATAAAGGGCGTTCTTAGTACCCCAAGTGTGTGAAAGATACCAACTTATGGGATTCATGGAAAAGAAGTACCTGGGCAGAGGGTCGACTTTCATCCCCGACAAACTGAGTATTCGAATTGGGGACATGGAAACTTATTTCCATTAACGAATCTTTCTGTTGGAAGATGTATATTTTTTAAGTTAGCGAGAAATCCAGAAAAAACAGGAAGCCAATCTAGAATGACAATAAACCTCATCCACAATAGACCTACACATGTATTGCAAGAGACATACAATGCTTCATCACTACAGCACCACAAATCACCCATAAATAAGTCATAAGTACCTCATTGGCACCGGTTGTGTCATCAACATGGAATTCCAACATGACGTCATTTTTCCCTTGAAGTTGTGTCTGCGCTACGTCTGCTAGAGATATTTCAAATGCTTGCTTATTGCCCACAAGAAAAGTAAGTGTATTCCCTGAGAAAAAAGGAGTATGAGAGGCATATCGGCATCAAAGAAGCATCTTTACAAAAAACATATTTGGATAGTAACTTTTGAAATCAATTCTGCAAATTGGAAAAAAAAAGCTGCAAAATGTACATTTGGAAATGAATAGAAAATTTAACACCAAAAGCTAGATCACGATAACAACATCAAGATGGCAAATTTTAACCACAAGCTGTTTCAAATGTAAAATTTGCTCCACACATGCACTTACTGACAAAACCTTTTGGACACACAACAGTACTTAAATGTAATAAAATATTGGCCCAATTGATCAAATAATAAACATACCATTTAAATCAACTTCTCCCCAATTTTTTCCACTAACAGAAAGCTGCTTCTCCTCTGGCGTTGTTGCAAAATTGGACTGGAAAAATGTATTAAGACTAGAAACATCCTGCACAACATGCATCCATAATCACAAGACATCAAATCCAGTGGGTTTTAGAAATTATAACACTTCCGTTGCAGGCATGGCAAAAATGTGATGAGAAAACATGATGAGCATAATTGCACGGTTTTTAATGGGCTTAAAATTGGCATATGTCCAAAAATGTGATGAGAAAACATGATGAGCATAATTGCACGGTTTTTGATGGGCTCAAAATTGGCAGTCCAAAAAAATTATTACGTCTTTCAACTTGCAAGAAATTCAATCCATACATGAGTAAGATATTCAGACATAGCTTCAAGCAAGAAGCCACAACTAATAAATAAAGGTAAAAGTTTGAATTATGTGATCATCATAACTGACAGTTAGTTAATCAACAAAATAGAAAGAGAGATGTTCTCCCACCTGATCCCGGAAACCAGTAAATTTATAGTTGAGCCCGTCTTTGGTCCGAACTCCAAGTTGGTTAGATCGAGGAACCTTCATCCATGTAAGGCCCAGCAAATCAGATTTATCAACTTCCACAGCCTTGCCACCTCCTTGTTTCTTCCATATTATCCCACCTGAATGAACTCTAAGTTGCCCAGGGTTCTGCAGATGAGGGCTTCATCATCAAATAAAACAAAAGGAACAAGACAAACATAACCAGTGCAAAAAGCAATGTGTGCGCCAAGCAAAAAGCTCTCAAGAATTAACTCAAGGAAAGTAGCAGCAACAAAGAAACATCAAGAACCCTCATTTATTTCATCTTTTTCCTTGCTCTTTAATTCTTATCCTCTTCAAAACTTAGACAATGTTCTTTTTTTTTTTCCGGAATTATCTAATACAATAGAAGTGTGTTTAGTCATTCACACTGAAACCCCTAATTTCAATCCTCAATGTCGAGCCGGAAAGCTTTGATATAAAAATAAATCAAGAAAGATGCACTCGACAGTCCAGCCAAAGAAGGAGGCGCCACTAAATCAGAAACACGTACAAAGCCAGCAAATTCATATCATCCAGAATAAAACCCTAATTAGGCGTGAAACTAAAAATTAACGCAACAAAAAATTCCGAAAATAACAGCTCTTAAGCTGCGAAAAAGCATCGCCTGCAGTAACAACTAAGATTAGGGTTTATAATAACCAAAAAAAGTAAAAATAGATAAACAGCAAGCAAAAATATAACTTGAAAAATATGAAAAGTAGGCAATAAAGAAAAAGAAATGAACTCACAGTTCCTCCACGGCCACCTAGAGAGATACTGTTGAACGAGTGACCGTCGGCCATTGTGGAAAAAATTGAATTGGCAAGCTAGAGAGAGAATGAGGTAGCGGCTGATGGATGTATATATAGCGAGCGGGAGGTGCAGTGCGACCAATCTCAGTGTGGCGCGAAAAGGGAAGTATTCTCTGCAAGTCGGTTTCACCAACACACAGTGCAATCGCCAGGGGAAACTCACGTGGTAGGCACGTTGCCTCTCCGGATTTATTTGGGCCCAAGGCCCAATAAGATTTCCGAGTCCAACTAATTTATTTTGCACATTGAGGACACAATCCAAATTGAGGACGATTTTTCATGCGATCTTGACCCTTTGTTCCGACCATATGCACATGGATAGTATTGTCTATCCGTAAGATGCCCAAATTCTAAATTCATGGCCTCGTTGCGAAGTTCTGTATTAAAAGTTTGATGAGCTTTCAGGTCGTGAATTAATAATTTTAAAATCTTTTATGTCATGGAAAGAGAATAGATCACCTTTTAAATTCTAAATTTCAAAATTATATTCACAAATGAAGGTGTGATTTCGTAAGATTGCTGAAATCCACTTATTTTTTCCGAGTATCGTGAGCTACCCACAGGCATAATATTACAACTGTCGATTCCATTGTGAGAATCGCCACCCAAAATTTCAGTTCCCTCCAATGGAAGCAAAACAAAATTAAAAAAATAAGAACCCATAACAACTTCTCAATAACCGACAAATATTAGTAAATAATTATTCAATATAATTAATTTTTGTGACGATGGATCCAATAAAATGCTCGAGTACGGACTTATTATGCTGCCTGTCAATTTCTTCTGACCATCTGAGTTGCTCCATGATAATTTTTTTTTAAATATTTCAACTATTCAGATTCTCGAGTTTTCCTGTCCTTAAGTATCATAAAGTCAATGAGACAGTATTATTTCCCATCTTAAGTTATTTATCTAGTGATTAAAAGGGTGCAAATATCAAATATGTTAGATTTTGCCTTTTAAAAAAAGTAACAAACATGTTTAGAAATGAGATTGAACTATTACGTATAAGATTTTTGAAATCGAGCTTGGCCTATTTCATTCGATTGAGATGGACTCTCAATAGGCCTGAGACTGATCTATTACACGTTATAAGAAATACTTTCTTTAATAGTTCATATCATAATTCACACAAACCTAGTGTTTCAATATACAAATCCATAACATCTCAAAAGAAAAAGGTTCTTTGATTGAATATACGCTGCAAATTCGATTGTGAGGTTCATTTATTCAAGTGATTGCCATAATTGTGATTTGCATGGTTTTGAGTTATACAGAAGACCCATTAATTAATGTTAAATCTTTACGCGTGATCTTGATGATTTTTCATTGGATGATATCAACGAAACCTAAACGTTGAAATGGATACACTCATAGAAAACACATCATGGAGTCAGATTTCAGTTACTGTGACTAGAAAACCGTAAACAAATTACAACAAATACCAAGCAATATTTTTTTAGTACGAGGACAGAAACCAGTTTGTCCGAACTCCATCAAAACTCCTCGTTTGCATCGTCGTTACGACAGCTAAAGATAGAGCACAATAATCCCGAAAAGTCAAGGATGCTACACACACACTTATATATAAACGCAGGCACACAGAAATCCAGATTCCAAGAGTTGAACAAAATTTGCTTATAGCAAGAATAGCTGAAAAACATGGCAATGAGGATGATAAAGAGCGAAGGAAACCTTCAAGTAAGCATGGCCGACGAGACGACACGTGTCAAGCGCAGGCGAAGAGAGGCGGCCGCAGCGGCCATTGATGATGAGCAAGGGGTGAAGCAAGAAGGCAGGGCGATGCCGGCGCCCACGACCGTGAAAAGAAGCTCCAAGTTTCGTGGCGTGAGCAGGCATAGATGGACAGGCAGATATGAAGCACACTTGTGGGACAAGTTGTCTTGGAATATTACTCAGAAGAAAAAAGGAAAACAAGGTTTTGTTACTTCACTTTTAATCTTCTATATTAGTTCAAGGTCTTTTTATTTAGTTTCTGACTTGGAACTTTGTGCTTTTTTTTCATGGAAACTCTGAATGGACAGTTTATCTTGGTGAGTAGATTTTCTTTCTTTCTTTTCCTTGTTATTGTTGTATTGCAAATTATTACTTGAAAACTCCAAGCTGAGGCTATAATTCGTGAATATCTTTAGGGGCTTATGATGATGAGGAAGCTGCAGCAAGAGCATATGATTTAGCTGCACTTAAATATTGGGGGACATCAACTTTCACTAATTTTCCTGTATGAATCAACGTATACATACATAATTCTGTGTTTTGAATCAATCAAATTCACTGTGACATTTCGTGCAGATATCTGATTACGAAGCAGAAATTGGAATCATGCAAACTATGACAAAGGAAGAGTATCTAGCTTCACTAAGAAGGTACAAATTGGTTAGTCATCTCATTACATGTCTATAAATGCTCATGATGATGCAAGAATGGAATTTCTTCATGCTTATGTAGGAAAAGCAGTGGATTCTCAAGAGGTGTTTCAAAGTACAGAGGAGTTGCGAGGTAATTATGATTCATTCCATGATTAAATCGAACATCTTAGGAAATGATCAAACTAATTAAGAGAAGGTTAAAAAAAAGTGCAGGCACCATCATAACGGAAGATGGGAAGCAAGAATAGGGAGGGTGTTTGGGAATAAGTACCTCTATCTTGGCACTTATAGTAAGTTGCAATCTCCGTCTCCATTAGTCTACTCCGCGCCTAGAATTTGAGAGCTCGGATTTCATGGTGTTTAACTTGAACATTTCTGTAGGTACACAGGAAGAGGCAGCTCGAGCATATGATATTGCAGCAATCGAGTACAGAGGGATCAACGCTGTCACCAATTTCGACTTGAGCAACTACATTAGATGGTTGAAGCCAGGAACAAACTCTTCAATTCCTGATCAAGACATGAAAACAGGCATTGAACTGCCACCTTTGATACCATCCCCTTTTCTTGAAAGAGAGGAATCTCCTTCCCCCTACCTGAAAAGGAAAGCTTTCAGTGCAGAGGATCTTCAAGAGTCGTTTTCTTGCAAAGCTCCGATTAGTCCTTGCAGCAAGCCTTCTCCAACGGCGCTAAGCCTGCTCTTTAGGTCGTCCTTGTTCAGAGAGCTTCTAGAGAAGAACTCGAACGTCTCAGAAGAGGAGAACACGAAGGATGAGACGAGGGTGGGCAGTGATGATGAATACAGAGGGATGTTTACTAAAGGGAGTGAAGATGTTAATATTCCATTTGTAGTGTCTTCAAACGGCCACAGCGTTGAGCTGCAAGGACAACTGAATCTCGAGTATGGTTGCTCCGACACTGTTTTCTGATAAGCGCGTTCCATCAACTCGAGCTTTTCTGTGTTTTTGTGTACATAAAAAATGCATTTATGTATGCTTGAATATGTAATAGTAACCAGTTGAGGCAGACACCTGGTTCAATTTTTCCAACGCTAGGGACTGTGTGTATATACGTATCATAAAACAAATGGAAAACTGAAAATCATGTGTAAATCATATCAACTTGTATGAGAAGTCTTGTTATGAAAGATGCACTTAAGCTTATAATTTGTGTTCTTTTAGAGTATTTGAAATGGTGATGCCAATGTTGTCACTCCAATTTAAGCCAACTATCATTCATCAAAACTTGAAACTTACTACAGATCTACGAGTATATAACACAGACCACAAAGCAAAATATTCGATAAACGGTGAATCAGAAGAATGAGAATTCACCATTACTAGGCATATCACAGTTCAGCATTTTGACCTTGATCATCTTTTGAGAGAGTGTTCTGCTTTTAACTTACGCCGATAAATTTCCCCCACAAGCCACTTCAATTATGAAATTGACAATGGTTGTCGTAAGGCAACCTTAAGGCTTCCAGGATAAACCTCCTTCAGTTTACCTGAGATTAATCTGCTGTTTCTTTAAAAGAATCTAGTTTTCATGTCCAGTTGATTCTGTTCCACTGTAAAAGTTTCGCATAAAATGACTATAATTTGAGCACAGAATGGCATTAGCCAAAGCAAAGATAAAGTCCTTTCCAACATTCTCTCATATCTTGTCACACACAAAGTTTTGAACACCACATATAATGAAAAGGCACTGTAAGAAAACGAGCAGTGAAAAATAAACTTCGCAGTGTGCCTACATGTTACTAGGAAAGAATATTTTTGACAATGTCTAACTATGAATTTTTGTCTTAGCTCAAAATCTTTATATTTTTGCATCAGATGTAAACAAAGTAGGAGTTGTTAGCTTCGATAAATTCAATGTTGGAAGCAGTTACGACAAACTTAAATGAAGATGCCCCTAGGAATTGATGAACAACACATTCTAAATCAAGTTTTAACAACAAATTATGCTGAATGAGTTGACAAATTCAAATAGTAGGTTTCTGGTCTAGATACCCCTCTACAGGGACTATTAGCTGTCTCAAATTTAAACAACTTCATTGGAATCATCTCCGCTTCTGTCCTCGCACGGTAAAACGCATAACAACATCAGACAAGAGATATAAAACCAAAAGAAACATATACATTATATAAACAAGTGGTGTTTCATTCCTAGCTGCCAGGGCAAGAAATAGCTTCGAACAGAACATTCGCACGACTGGAAATGGAAATGGTAATGTCTGAGAGTGATATGTACCGAAAGAGGCAATACTCGTGCATGGTTGAAAGTGCAGCTCCTGCGTTGAAGTGTGTTAAGCGTAGAAGACGAGGCGTGAATGTTTCTGTTCTTGGCAGCACTCAACTGTTGCAGCAACACGAAGGTGACTCGAATTCTTCTCCAAAAACTGTTAAGAGGAGTTCAAGATTTCGAGGAGTGAGCAGGCATAAGTGGACGGGGAGATACGAGGCGCATTTGTGGGACAAACTCACATGGAATGTCACTCAGAAGAAAAAGGGAAAACAAGGTGACTCACCATTCTCTTCTGCAGTTCCTTTTTTTGTTGTGTTTGTGCCATTGATTCGGTGCTGATTTCGTTTTGGATTTTGCCATGTGGATCAACACGAATAGTCTATCTGGGCGCCTACGATGATGAGGAAGCTGCAGCTAGAGCCTATGATTTAGCCGCGTTGAAGTATTGGGGGACCTCGACGTTTACCAACTTCCCAGTAAGTATTTAGACATGAAAAAAGAACTCGTGGTGGCGCGTACCTTCTGAAATACTCATCGATCCCCTTCAAAACTTCTGCAGATATCAGACTACGAGAAAGAACTTCAAATAATGCTGACAGCAACAAAAGAGGAGTATCTAGCCTCATTGAGAAGGTAGAGCTTAATTTCCCAAAATCATGGCATGATTAAAGATGTTTTCTCTGTCTGATCAAATAATATTCCATATTTGCAGAAAGAGCAGTGGATTTTCAAGAGGGGCATCAATATATAGAGGAGTGGCCAGGTATATATAATCCATAAAAAACATGGTTTCTGTTTCTACTTTTACATAGATATAATCAGTAATTCTTTAACTCGCCCATGTCAAAAATGAATGCAGGCATCATCAGAATGGAAGATGGGAAGCCAGGATTGGAAGAGTTTTCGGAAATAAGTACCTCTACCTCGGAACTTACGGTAACTAAAACTCAGCAACAAACACAAAAAAGAAATAAACCAACATTTGCAAACCAGAGCTAAAGAAAACATACACGTGTAGGCACCGAAGAAGAGGCAGCACGAGCATACGATATTGCAGCAATAGAGTACAGAGGAATCAACGCAGTCACCAACTTCGACTTGAGCTCCTACATAAGATGGTTAAAGCCAAGAGGAAGAAACTCAGTTCCTCTTCAGGAATTGAGAGCGATTACAGAATCACAGGAGGAGCTGTCCCCTCTGTCCTTGGGCAAAAAGATGTGCTCATCAACAAAACTTTATGGGACAAACGCGGCGAGCATGCTAGAGACTTTTGAAAGAAGCACCCCATTTGGCTTGAGCAGAAATGCTTCGTCCCCAACAGCATTAGGCCTGCTGCTGAGGTCTTCGTTGTTCAAAGAACTGGTTGAGAAGAACTCTAATGCTGAAGAAGAAGAGAGTGATGATGAAAAACCGAGCAACCTGCAACAGGCATGTTATAACAATGAAGGTGGGTTTATGTTCTACAACATCCCATTTTCTGTGGCTTCGAATAACCATTGGATCGAGTTGCAAGGAACTCCATCGTGATTGAAAGAAACATATGAATGTTCTGGCAGTAGCTGCTAGCTACTACAAACCTCCATTTAAAGGTCCTGCTTGTACATATATGTACATATGAGGAGTTCCCTTTTTCTTTTCTTAAAAGCATTGTAAAAATAGAATAACATTGTTTCGCAGCAATACAAGTTTCATGAAACATCTTGCTATAAAAGTGAATACATGCAACAGAACAACGATTTGCATTTTATTGACTGTTTTGCAAAATCACACTTTCGCGTACTCAAAATGACCCAGTACAGATGGAGGGAAAGGTTTAAGCTCCATTCCATATACAAAAACGTGCAACCGTCTTCCAAAACATCGAAATTCCACAAAACTGGTTAGCTACAAAGATTAGATGAAGTTGCATGAACTCTGAACTACGCAGTGTTTGACAAACCTCCCTCAAGCAAATAGAATACCACAAAGTTGAACACTGCAGCAACATTTAAACTCAAGCTCTGAATTACTAAAGAGCGGCATAACATTTACACACAGGAAAATATACCTACTGAAAGCACGAGTACAAACTATCAGTGCCGGAAGAAATGTCTGTTCATCTGCTCGATTTTAGGTTCTGGACTGGATGCAAGGATCCATTTTAACATCCATCTTAAGACACACTCTTAAATATGTTGACTTTGTGCACAGAAAACACGCACAAGAGAAGAAAGAGCAGAGTCACCGGAAAGGTGCAGTGAGGGAGATCATCTTCTGCATAGGACCGAAGAAATGTTTTTTAGCTCGAGAAATAACCGATGCAGCGTCCGGAGGGAGCTTGTGTCTCTGCTTTTGTGGGGGAAAACGACACCTAGCTGCTCATTTTGTATCGCAAACACTACTCACCATCACCACATTATGTAAGAATTTCTTTCGCTCGAACTTGGACTGGGATTTCAATAAAAACAAATATTTTTCTACATCCTTATTAAGTAGTTGGACAAAAGTGTACAGGTACTAGGCATCCTAGAATATCACTCTTGTAATTAGTAATGGTCGATAACTTCATCACATATTTATGTTTAAAATGAGTCTATTTAATAAAAATAACTGAAGAGAAATATTTGTTATTGGACATCACAAAGTATAAAGCTGGCTAAATAAAAATTGAAATTTATGTCGTACCAATTTATTTACATTTCTCTTTGGCCTCACACTCCACGCAAATGTTATTCTAAATCGATCATGAACTATTTGTGAGAGCTCGACTCAAGTACATCAACGTGGTTCCAAACCCACGAAAAAATCATAAAATTTCAAGAATATGACAACTATATATATATAGGGTTCAGATCTAGGAAAAATCACTACATAAAAAATAAGAATGAATCTGAGCCTTTAGATCGATAAAATTTATGGTTGAAATCAAGCACACGGTTATAACACAATCAAGCACACAAGATGAAAAGAGAAAAAATTTCAACCATATATTTTATTGATCTCACGGCTTAGATTCGTTCTTATTCATCATGGGAGGATATTTTCTTTCATGATCCACTCCCTATATATATATATACATATATATATATATATATAATCAAAGGGATCTGCTCAAAGAAACTTTCATGAACTTGTTCAACCCTCAGCGTACAAGCTTGCATTAATGGAACCTACTCAACCTAGTATTTTCCAGAAAGAAAAAGTTGAAGCTCTGTCTCAATCAACAATTTCAGGCCAATAATCCTGGAAACACGAATAAGGAAAAGCAAACTAGCTTTATAGGCAAGTAAATGTAAGAAGTTGAACAAAATCCGCTTTTCTTGGCTCAAGGAATTACACATTGAAATACAGATCATGTACTGATTCAAACATGCTAACTCTAACATTTGCACAACCTCAAAACTGTTTTCTCTTGTTCTGAAATAATTTGTCTCTCTTCACATAAACATAAAGCAAAGCAAAGCAGATCCCAACAGACAGCAAAAAGGAGGCCCATGGAAACGGTGGATCTTCAAAGCACACGAGTGATGCCTCCAAATCTTGAGAGGCATGATAAACGAGCGAGTGCATAGTGTACAGGTCGTGATCAGAGGACTTCTGATAGTACAAAGCTGTCTCATAATCGAAATGTGAAAGAGCAGAGATCGACTTCTCCAGCTTGTACCTAAACAAGTTCCACCTCTGGTAGAACTCAGTCCTTCGACTATGTCCAAGAAGCTTCCTTTCTCCACCATGCGAAACAATGGACTCAAGTACATCAATTCCACTTGTGATGCTGTAGTTCAGTGTTGTCAGGATCACATTTCTCCGAGCAGCATCTTTTTGGACAAATGACAACGAGGGTACATCCGAGAATGGCCCAAATGGCGTTTGTCCAACACTCCATGTATAATCGACGAGAGAGCTGTTATGCCTAGGGCTCCACACCATATGAGTTGGCGAAACGCCCCACATGCTCTGCAAAATAGAGCCCACCAATGGTCTCTCAAGCTCGCGAGTCTGCGTGAATACGTGATGCCCGTTGCAACTATAGTCGCTCACAGTCTGAGTGCTCTTCGTCCTCACTGCTATCACCATATCTTTGAATGCTACGGATTGGTGATACCGGTCAAGCAGCAGGATTGCGTTGATGTCAAGATCGAAAACATAGACAGGGAGAACTCTGCCGAATTCCTCCTCCTGAACCCTCCCTTCCCTCCTAAACTCATCGGCCGATTCCAAGATTGTCTGATGCAAACGCTTGGAGTCCAAATACTCACTCACAATCAAGGTGTAGTTATCAAAGAGGTATCTAGATGTGTATGAAGTGGTAGCCCTAGCGATGGCAAAGGAGCAAATGGAGCACTCGGAATACTTCACCTCATAGTTTATGAAACTCAAACTCTGATCCCCAACCAACAACCCACGATCATTAACCTCATTTCTAAATGTCCTCTCTATCGATTTCCAATCCAATCCCGCAGTACTACCATCAACACTTATATGAATGAACTCAACAACCAATTTGTTATCAAAAGGCACAGGAATTCTCAGGGAGGGAACTAATAGTACCTGATACGCGCTCCACACGAGCGACGCCAAGTCGGAGAGCAACGCCTTCTGCGACTTGGGCCGGCCGTGGAGGGCGGCGAGGGGATGAAACTCGCCCTTCGGCAAGACTCCATCGCCGGACAATGCGGGGCCGTAATCGACCGGTCCAGCCCCCAAATCGATCCACAAATAGCGATCTTTTCCGGTCCAGATGCTGCCCAAGCATTTGGTGAACCCGGGCGAGCTGTCGCCAGGGGTGTAACTGTAGGCGTAGGGTTTTGCC